>JBBPOD010000833.1:0-13756 GCA_038091255.1 Tylopilus intermedius | reverse complement strand
CATCGACGCGGAAGCAGACTGGCACCGCCGATTTACTGAACATACGGAGTCGGGTATGGGCTGCAACATGCTTTGAAGTTGGGTCTGCGACAATCACCTAGGAGGTGGTTAGCTCACGTCGCTAACAAGACAGAAACTGTAGGGTTTTACATTATAGAAAGTAATGCCATTATTCTTAGATAGCAAAGCAAACAGATCGTCTGCATCGAATGTCTGGGCATCGAAAGACGGAAGTGGCTCAAAATCTTTCAGATCCCCATGCGCCTTGGCGGGATCGAGCTCGAATACATTGGCGACCAAGGAGTACGCGTTTCCTGCATCATGAGGTGGTCGGAACCAAAGAGGGTCCTCGGAGGCATCTACGACCCGGGTTAATGGCAGCCAAGGGGAAGAGGGGGAATATACTTACACCGACCAGGGGTGTCCCCGCCAGAGATCACTACTGGGCCAGACGAAGCAGGCGCAATGTTTGTCCACACTTGTGGCCATAAGATCAATTCGCTTGGAAATGCCCTCAATGAGGCAACGTAGGGTCCACCGGAGCCATGGCCCCGAATGTAGACGTGATTGACGTCGCCCCCGACGATAGGCATACCAGTGAAACCACGCCAGGACGAGTCACGGAGGAGAGTATCCTTGTCGGCTTTCAAACCGTAGAGCGGTATGATATCAGGAGACTGTACATTATGTCAATTTCACAGGCTCGAATGCTAAACGAGGAAGGATTACGACGTACAAAGGACAGAGTCTTGGGGTACCTTTCTGCATTGTTCAGGGCGTCGTCATCGGGATCTAAGGTTGAGTGAGTATGCTCGCTGGGGTTGATGAGGCGAAAAGCACACACAATTCCTCAGGATGAGACCAGCCTGAGTGGGCTCTTTCAACATTGCGGAAGCAGGAACTTTAGAGGAATTCAAGAGATTGAGGAGCGAGTTCATGTGTTGCTGACAGACAGTGCAAAACGCACTTGCTTTTATACATTTCAGTCTCTGCTGTGAAAGAAGAATTGGCAGTTGCATTTACAGATATTGACACTGCCAGGTCATGGCAGCTGACTATTAATATGAACCCTTTACACAGCGTTCGTTAGAGAAGATTGAATTCGATCATGGGCGCACCCAATGAACAACGACTATATTTGCGTCCTTCAACTAAACTTTCGCTGTGTCGTTAATACGCTACAGCTAAAGAGGCATGGCTCACCTACCAGAATGAGAAGGGAGGTCGTCTAATAATGTATGCAGTATAGGAAGAGAACTAGAAAGAATGCCAGGCCTTCTCGGGAAGGAGGCAATGCATAGGGGTGCCGAGGAACCCACACAAAGCCAGGGTAATCAATGTATGTCATTGCAGTGATGGTAGACCAATGAAAACTCGGTGGTAAGCAAGGCAGTCATGCGGAAGAACAGTCGTGATGAAGAGTTCAAGATTCTAGGAAAAGTGAAAGACTGAAACTGTACACGTCATGGGATAAGACGCACCGAAAGCGTTGAACTTGCATGGCTATTTTTCAATACTGCAGAAATAATGATTATTCGCGATGCGGGGAAGATCTGAACGTTTGAGGCTCAGTGCACTCTTCCAGTTCGGTGCGGCCTGATGGCATAGATAATAATAATTTGGGTGATTCATCCTGAGACACCCGCTGTCAAAAAGTGTCCTTCCCGCGGAACAAGGAGATGCATGAAGAATGATCAAGACTCATCCCTCCATCTTTAGGCCGCGAGTTCATCATCCGGCTGGCATGCGGCATGAATCGCATGACCATCCTCTTGACAAGTCGAAGGAGAGTTTCGTAACATCGTGAGATCCACTTCTAGGAATTATCTTCCGAGTCGTGCAGAACGTGCTTTATTTTTGTGCTGAGTCACCTCCTTTCCGATGAATCAGAGGTTGATATGGTATCTATGGAGTGTTGACTCAATCCCAATGTGCGTGGAAAAACATTCTATGCACGAACTGCGGCAACACTACACTGGCAACAGGTGCGTTCAAGTCAGAGAGGTGTTCGTTTTTACTTGATGTTGGTGCCCGAAGGCGAATGCCGTTGACACTGGCATCCGTAAAGCGTTCAAGCTTGTACAAATAAAAAAAGAAACAACTCCAAGTCCGGGAGCCGACGATACCTCTGATAGTGTCAATCAACGACACCGCCATAGAGATGTGGGCTTCCACCGGTGACACATGTGGGAGCCTTGCTGGGAAGCTGGATTGTACCCACCACGATCGGTCAAGAAACATGACTCGGAGAACCAAATAACGCATGCAGTCCCAAGCATCGATGGCTCGAAAGAGGCATCGTTGTGGGACAGAGGGGAGCGTGTCGTTGAACTAACAGGGCCCATCCCACCGCCGAAGACCATGCAATCACGGACTTTTGTTTCAAGTTGCACCGATTGCAAGAATGACGGCGTGAGTGTTAAAATTCACCGGCCGCATCTTTTGAACTCACCGGTTAACTGCACAACATCTTAATAACTGGCAGCCAGACTATTCCCTTGCATGAGGTCTAAACACCTTTTCACACCTAGTACCGTGTATGGTTCCAAGCAGACCTTACCACAGAACACATAGCTCAGGTCTCTCTATCCGTGACGGCTTTCAATTACCATGCTTGCGGTGGAAATTGAGGCGCGATTTTACCAACACGTGCGGATGATCTTGCACGAGGGGTTTTTGTGCGACGTGTCCACAGACGGAAATCTAGCCATCCTTGTGGAGATCCAAGCAAAAATTGAATAAGGTCCACAAGGTCCTTGCTAGCGAGCAAACCTACTAGTCGATGTTCGCAGTTATCGTCGAACGCTCAATGTTGAGTGCCCGCAGTCGCTGCTCATTCGCCCGACCTCGGCCGAAATTGCCCAATCCTTTGCATCCGTTGACGGACATTGGGATATTCATACTGCACAGTAATTTAGACATGGGAATGGCAAACGTACGGGCTCTCACACTGCGGATTGTGGTCACATTCTCAATGTCAGGGAATGTTTTCGCATCTGGTCTGGCTGCAACATTCGATCAAATGAATGGGGCTAAGTCGGCTGTAGTATAGGTCTGCTAGCTCACTGTCAATACCCGCGAGAGGGTCGTTGATGACACCATCCTTAAAAAGATCTAAGCGCACCCGCGAAGGCACAGAGCCTTGGACAACTCTAGAATTATCCTGGCTACGGAGCACGTAATTCGAATCAGAAAGCTGAAAACCCGAGTAATAATGATAGAAAGCATGCCAAAATAAGGTACTTGGTTGTAGGGCGCATCAATGCCCCTGCTTCCGTCGGAAAAGGGAGCGCCTTACCGCTTGCACAGGTCGATGAATGGGAATTGTGGACGAAGCGGTTACGAAACCACTTGAGCAGCTGACCATCGAACAGAACGCGGGTGACCACGGCGCGTAAGTGTACGTTGTTGAGATGCATGGGTACTCGGGAACTTACTGTGACATTGCGGCAGCACGTACCTCGCGGGTTCGTCATTGCCTGACAAAGTGAAAAGTGGAGCCACTCAGAAAGCGAACGTGGTTGGAATTGTGCGAGCCGTAATCATGCATCTTGTGAGCAACGGATCATTCGCAGCACATGGTCTCGCGGCTTCCGTGCCGCCGTCTGACAGCTTGTTATTTCTCTATATCTGTGGTAAGAATTTGCAAGGGTGACCGGTATTTCTTGGTAAGACACCACGTTCATTTGTAAGTCATGGCTAACAAGCTGAACATCAGGCCGAAGTGACAAGTCAAATTTTAGTAACCTCCGGTGAATTCCGTGAGCAGCCACATCGGACCGGACCGGACCGGAAGATGTGATTCAGAACGGCACGGACGAGAAGGAGCAGAGAACTGTAAGTAATTAACGACGTTTGCCCCTCACACAACATCAGATCACTGTGATCACTCCCTTGTGAGACCCCAATGCGATCCTCCCGGTAAACTCCGACACGGCACACTCGGCCACGGAATCTCAAGGCATGTCGTCAGCTCAGCGCTCAGCATCCAACGCATTCACAGCGCACACGATTACTCACTATCCCACTTCCGTGACGGCTCAACCCACACGACCTTCTCCTCGGGCGTTGGCTCATCCCCGGACCACATGGTAGCCTTCCCAATGCAAGCATCTTCAAACGCCGCCTGAGATGGACACAAGGGCACCGTGAATGCGACGACTTGTCGCTTGCCGCGCGGGTTCTCCGGCCTGAACGAAAATACGCCACGCAGGCCGCTTGCCCCGATGCCCCACGCGGAGTGTGCTGCGTCCCTGTAGGCGAGGCACTGCGAGAAAGAGGTCCACCGTGGCGACTCAGACGCTGATATCTTCTTCACTCCCACCTGGTAGCAGTACATCCCCCCATCATTGTCTCGGATGAGTGCGCAGACGGCGTGGACGATGATGTCGTCCTGGAAGTGGATGCAGCGCGGGCGGGAGAGTGTCACTTGTATTGTGAACGCAATTTCAACTAGCGGCATCTGGTGCACTGGCAGCTCTTCCGTCGCACGCTCCTGCCCCAAGCACTGGCGGGGGATTGGGTATGCCTCGATAGAAGAACGTGTAAAACACAGGATGTAGGGCCCACACACACACAGGGCAAGGATGTGATCCGCCTGGGGTTGGGATGCAAAGAAGCAGCATGACACCACGATCCATGTAGGAGGGCATGATGCTCACGCACAGCAGCAGAGCTTCCAGACAAGGCTTGTAAGCGGATACTTGATCGGCTTTTTGTGCGCCAATTCACCACCTCAATGATGTCATGAGACAATCGGAGTAGAGCGAGAGATGAATCTGGATCGATGTAGTAGACGCTGAAATGTGTGTCGAAGACGAGTATGTTATGTCGAGACACTCTGGGTTTATCCACGTCTGGCGTCAAGGGTAAGAAAAGAGAGACAATCTGTGTTATGGACAATCTACACTAGAAGTCAGTCATCGATCTACACACCGTGCCAACGAGAACGCACCCGCCCGGGCCGCCACTGGCATCGCCTTGAGCTTGAGAGACGACGATATAGAGGATTGAATCATCGCTGGACATACCATGGACATGGAAGTCCCAGCCATCCAGCATCAGATACACACAAGGTGAAGCAGATGCATCCACAGACGGCCCAAGTTTCGACAGGTCCCATACATACACCGTCGTCCGATTCGTGTTGTACACAGAGAGGAGGAAGCGCTCTGACAGGAAGGAAAGCACCACCAAACCCTCATTTTCTGTTTCTTTGCGGGGGAGGATGCGATGCTGGGTGTGGTCCCTGACTGTTTGAAACATTGTTGTAGTCTTGGACGCCCGCAACAGGACGCGTTCAGATTTATGTCGTGCCAGCGCTGCAAATTCGCTATTGGAACACCCGAGGATATGCGTTTGACGCATGCGAGAGTGAATCATGGTCCACAGTCGAGACTCTTGTGTGAGTGCTAAAAAGAATTTGGAGGTCTGGCAAGCAAACAGAGGCCCATAGTCAACTCGGTGAATTCGTATATTGCCTTGCGCAGCGTAATGATGTCCTCTGGGTGCAAGAGGCAGAGGATCTGCTCGTGCAGCTCTACCGGAATTGAGATGAAACTCATTGGTGACTCCAAGCCCAGGTGTAGATTGGGTGGGAGCTTTTGATCATCGATCGCCAGAGATAACAACCTGGATATATATGTCAGATCCCCGACTCCCACGATAGTGGGGGGAGGGTTTTGTCGGTAGCAAACGCCCGACTGACGAAATGTTCCAGTGAATGAGTTGTTAATTAATTAATTATGATAAGTGTCCGAAGGAATTCTGCTTATCCAAGGCCATATCTAACACCCTGTACTCAATTGGAAATGTGATTTCTTATTGGGTACTCGGTCTCGGAGCAGGCGAAATGACGAAATGATGAAATTTTTGGTATCGTAACGCGTCACACAGCCTGACGACGAACGAAATTTCTGGTAAACTGTGTCACGCGTCACATGGCCTGACGAATCGAGTGTGGGGACACAGTAGTACTGGAGTCATGGACCGGCGCCTTGCCGCAGCTACGATGGGGTAACTGTGGCACCAACGATGTATGACGCAGCATGCAGCTTCTGTATGATAAATTGCCTCGAGGCCTCACTCGGTAGCTGCTCCAACAGAGACCCTATTAATACTTTGGATGCGTCATAATAATCTGCATGGTTTTGGCTCTCTACCTGACTGAGCCCTAGATCGCGTGAGATGAGCTTGCGAGTTATGTAAGCTCCATCTTTAGACACTGTACATAGCTCGAGGAAGGTCGATTAGGGGGGAACCTTATCGCCTATCAGATCAGCACTAGCAACTGGTCCAAGACTAGTTCAAGTTAGAGAAGTGTTCCAAAAAGAAGACGACGGCCGCATTGAATGATCCCTCCTTCCCAGCTTTGAACTTGGGCTTGGATGGATTTGCATGGATGGAGAAACCGTGGGTGCAACCTTCAAAGTACTCTCGCTTGTACAGATCCGTCCTGGTATGACCACCGCCAAGAACGGCGTCTGCTTTCGCCTGAGCGCCGGCGGGAAATACCGTGTCAAACTCGCAAGAGTTAATAAGCAGAGGCACCTTGGTCGCTTTGAATTTCTGTGGAGGCGGCGTAAGGCATCGGGGTACAGAATTAGGGCAACGCGGAGCACACATGGAAGTCATCCGGAATGCGAAGAAAGGAGGGGTTAGAGACGACTGCAGCCTTGATGACGCCGTCGCGTGCGAGATCAAATACGTAGCGCGCTGGCAGAGTTCGCTGAGCAGTCGATTAAATCACAGAAAGGAACGACATGCCGCCGAAGCAGTAGCCCGTGGTGGCAAACTCGCTTACGCCCTGCTCTTTGAGAGCCGCAATGACAGTATCGATTCGAGGACGTGTTACGTCTGGACCATGTTTGGTGAGCCAGGCACCAAAGTCAAACGTTCCCGCCTAGAAGAAATCAGGTATTCTCTTCGGCGATAATAGCAAGCACTTGCCTCTAGCTCGGCCACGGGAACAGTATCCCCATCGAAGAGATCTACGGCCACAACCTATGGAAGTGGTGAACAATGTTGTGTCCGGAGGAAGAGTTGGTTGGTTGATACCTGGAAACCGTTCCTAGCAAAATCATCGCAGAGCAACTATGGAATGTTGGTCAAGTTCACCGAGTGTGAGAGAGAGGGCTTAAACGCGAACCTGACTGTTAACGAGCCCGATTCCAAGTCCATCCGGTAAAAACAGAAGCGCCTTTTCCTTTGAGTAGTCAACGGTGGGTGTTGCGAAATAGCACTTGACCCCTCCTATGGTCTCGAATTTACCTGTTTTACGAGTGAGTATAAATATAAAAACAGCTATGAAAATGTACCCTGTGGCTCTCCTTCGTGACGAACGCCTAGGCAGGGGTGAGATGCGCGGTAGGACGAGAAGACGCGTACCTTGAACGGAGCGAGCGGACATGGTGGTGGTCCAGGTGCACAAAGAAATCTCCTGAGTTACTTTGCTGGAAGCAAGGTCTTACGCAAACACGGTTCCCGAGCCAGCTACCCGAACCCCGATCCGAAGAAATCTCCTATAACCATAAGGTGGTGGTGGGTAAACTGTGTAAACTCACACCGCCACCTTCGGAGCAGGGGCGAGGAGCGAGCGAGGGCGTGCTCGGAACCGGAGCCAAACCACCTCCTGTCATAATATTAGCTTCCTCAGGTCTCGTTGTCTCCGGTGAAAAAGTTGTCTGCTGACATGCCTCACCTTTATTTGGATGATGCGGCGGAGATATGTATGCCGCCCCTGAGTAACTCTGAATTTGTCGTCCGGCGTCAATATTTCCGACGCGGCGATAACGATCGCAAGCTAAAATAAGTCGCGATCGGCCGCATCGCGTGACCCACCGTGACCGTCCTCGAGCAGAAAACCGCCCCGTCCGAGGTACAGTCAAGTTCTGATAGGCTCGTTTGAGCGATGTGAAAGCATTCAGAGCGCTACAATTGCCTACCATGGTCCAAATGCACGGCCGGGGTGCTGGCAATAAGCTCGGTGAAACCTCAAGACCAGTCTGCTCGTCTGAGGTCATTGATCGATCATCTGGTCGCCGAATCTACGGACAAGTGATTCGGAATCCTCCCTATCGACCCTAGCAGTGTCTAACCCGGTTTTTCCATCATATAGTGTCGCTTAGTATGGTACGCTTTTTGACCTCGGCAAAGATGCTGGCGAAGCCTGGCGTCGATCTTTATTTCAACACCAAGATCATTTCCATCGATCTATGGACTACGACGATATGCGGAGACGGTTCTAGTATGGTCGATCCGGAGGGTGTCCGTCCAGTAGTCTTCGAGGATAGTACTCCGGCGATAATTGTTTTTCACCCGTCGAGTGAGTTTGACGCGCTTCGAGATTTTCGAACTGCTGATACTAGTAGCATTTCTCTGCCGGGTCTTCCAGTCGTTCCTGCCAAGCTGGTGAGACGACTGCTCGACGACTGCCGTACTTAGTGTATGTGTATCTTGCTATCACTTTTTTTCTGTCGGTGCATTTCTAATCTAGGTCGCTGGACACTGGCAGGTCCCGGGAGAAGTAACGACTATGCCATGGTGATGAACAATATGAGCGACTGGGATGTATAGGACAAATTCTCACTGAGCCTCGAGTCGCTCAGAACTCGTTTGAACCACGCCCTTCCACAAATGGGTTTGTGATCGTCAGGCTGATCCATTCTGTTCTCAGCGCTCAAAATCCCTGGAAACTTTCCAAGCAGCTCAAAAAGACTGTTATTGCACAACGAGCTGTTTAAAAAAACTGGGTTCACGAAAGTGGAGGACGACATACCTGATATGCGCATAAAAGTATCACTTCCCTTGACTTAACGTGGGGTGGCATCGGGTCGGGAGGAACCAGAGCCTGTAGCGGAGGGTACTAAATGATATACCTTTCAAAACGTCGAGGGCTGTTGTATTTTTCACGTGACCATCGTCATGATCGGAACTAGACTGATTTCCTAATTTGGGGTGGTCCAAATCAGTTCTTTCTCGCGGCCATTCCAGCTGCACTCTGATGCCCCCTCAGCCCGGCGTGTTTGCCCTCCCCTACGCCTCTACCCACAACGCTCGTCCAGACGTCGTACACGTACACCACCCCCCAGTTCCTGGTCCGAGTATCAGGACCCACGGTGCGCATTCACCGCCCCATTCGCACAGTCGACTCACCACCGTATTCTCGCAGATGACCCAAAGAGAGAAAAGAAACGAAAGGACTTGACCGGAAAAGTAGGAAAGGAAATGACCGATCGCAGAGACGAGTCCGTGTTTCTTTTGTATCGTCTCGCTATCGTCGGCTAACATGCTCTGCCAGAGGCAGACACTTTACGGAACACATATCCGCTCTACACAGCGCAGCTATACAGCTCGCATCTCGCCCCGAGACACACCCCATGTATAATTTACGCATGTATCCCTTGTCACTAGAGCGCTCCGCCACACTGGCTCAGCTAGGCTATGAAGAGAAGTATGGCCTCGCCGCGATAGAGACGGCTTATCAGGAGGAACGTGAGCGAGTCGATGAGGAATGGCGCAAGGGACGCGTACGCGTGCGCGAGCGTCTCCTCGAGGGTATCGAAGAAAGAAGGCGCCGAGCGAGAGAGGAAAAGGAAGGCGAAGGTGCCGTAAACGGTGCGTCCTCATGGTGTTTTCCCCACATAGCCACTCACCTTGCTCGCAGACGTCTCTCTGGACTCGCAAACTCGTTCTCACATCACGCGCAAACTGCGCAACAAGCTTGGCACGTCGCCACCGCCAACACCGCTGGGGCACTGCACGCATGGTATCGGGAACGGGGCTGTGACGCCGATGGCGTCTGGGCAGTTGACGAACCCACACTCGCTCTCTGTGGACGAGATACCATCACCGTTCCCGTTCCCGCTCACGTCGGTGACCCTGCAGAACGGCCACACGGCGTCTGGCGGTGGCGGCGGGCCGAACAATGGCAACCGGCGGCGGAACAAGGGAGGTGGACTGCACCAAGGGCTCGTCGGCGTCGGCGGATTGGGGAAGAGCCTCGGATTCCTCGGACAATGCAAAGATACCGAGATCGAAGCTGACCTGGTCGAGATAAGAAGGGGCACAAAGAGACGCAGAACGGCTGCGGTGTCTTCCACAAAAGTATCATGACGATGTATTATCTTATCTATTTCGGAATCGCATTTCGGAGATCGAATACCGACTGACTCACGCGAAACGGGGAACAAAAGCGCAAGCAAGAAGTCGGGTCACAAGCTGGATAGTAATGAGTGATCTACCTCACATTACAGGGGGGAACCGCAGCTAGTCGAGGACATACTTATAGGTATTGTCCACCAGCTGGGCTTGGTCGAGCAGGTCTTTGAGCTGCTTCCGACATATGATCCGGGAACGTGACGCGGTACCATCAGTGCAAAGTCGATGTCTGCCTCAAATATGATGCGATCCACTACTCCGTCCCTCCAGGCCTTCAAACGGGTGTTTCATCTGGAACGAGCAGGAATGCCGCAACATCTTTGCTCCGGACGGAACGAGAAAGGCCACGACAAACGAGGCATTGGAATGTGGCAGCCCTGGCAGGGGTCAAACTCCCGTTGCCTGACTCGTGGGTTGCCTAGGGCCCATCAGTAAACTTGGTGGTCGGGATAGGATAGTTTTGGAGGTGGGACACAACAACGATGAGCCCAAGACATAGAGTAGAAAATGCAGTTACCAGAATAAACCATCCGCTATAGATTCCCATCCGGGGAAGACCAAAGGCGTGGCCGGAGGCAGAAATCTTATCTATCGGAATCGGGTTTCGGAGATTGAATACCCTCTTGCCCATGCACTCTCACAAACGCGCCTTTCCTCCGCTCTATGTCCAGTCCGGCGATGCAGACACGGACAGACTCGCGTTTTTTCACGTCCTGGAACGACTCAAGGTATGGTCGTTTGCCATAAGCCGTACAACCACTCACCTCCTTCAGACCCAGAAACGCACGGGCTGGATGGACCACAACGTAAGTAGAACGACCGGATCGAGCATCACTAGTACTGACGTCATCGTCTGCAGATTCCGAACCCAGAAAGGTGCGTCTATGCTACGCCCTCACGCTCCCGCTCACGTCGACCACAGCATCTCAGACCACATGTACCGCATGACCGTACTGGCCATGTGTACGTCCGACACAACGCTCGATGTGTCCAAGTCAGTCTCTGTTATCGTCTACTGTCTGACCGTGATGTCATGCGTCGTAGGTGTGTGATGATGTGCGTCGTGCACGATCTCGCAGAGGCGCAAGGTAAACCGTCCTTGAATGCGAGGCAGACAGCGCCCTTACACAGTGTGAATAACAGTCGGGGACATCACTCCCCGCGAGGGGATCTCGAAGGAAGAAAAACGACGCCTCGAAGCCGTGGGTATGCATTTCACACATCGTCCCGCTCCAACGCTTCCCGTGCAACAGGAGGCAATGCACAACTTTGTGCACGACATGTTACATGCGAGTCCAGCGGCGCTGCGCATCGAGGCGCTGTGGGAGGTGCGTCCTGTACGCCTCATTCACCCCGATGGTCTCGGTTCATAAGCGTGGCTCACAGGAATATGAAGCGGGCGTGACACCCGAGGCCAAGTTTGTCAAAGGCACGTGCATCGCGCAATGTTTCGCGTTTCGCCGTGCTCATTCTAATCTCTCTCTCTCTCTCTCTATCGGCCACCGTCAGATCTCGACAGGCTTGAGATGGCGCTCCAGGGTATATCTCTCACCCACTCTTATTTTCGCGGCACTGCTATTATTGACGCATGTCGTTTCCCCCGACAGCCCATGAATATGAGAAAGAACACAAACGCGATCGAGACAATCTGCAGGGCTTCTTTGACAGTAGTTTTCCGTACTTGCGACACCCCGAGGTGCGTCACTGGGGAGACACGTTGGCGATGGAGCGCGAGCGCGACCTGGCAGCGACTGTCAAGGATCCCGACACAGTGTAACGGTTGCCTTGTCTCGATACAGAGCCGAAGAATCCAAAGTGTCACTTGCCGGCGTGGTGCAACGCGTATAGGGATTGGAGGTTAATTCAGAGGCAACGTTCGATACGCGCGCGTTCGAAAGCAGAAAGCACGTTCTAGAAACGTCTTGCAAATTTCATTCCTTTCTATTGTCTATTACCCACTACATGCTCGACTCATTTTGGACTAACTCCGGGAAACCAATGTCCCGATAGATGTACATGGGGATAGCAAACAGATCAGTAAGAAAACACACGCCTCCGTGGTCTAATCGTGAATAATCAAGCTCACGTCTACCTCCACGTCACTAATAAGTACGAATTATCCTGTCGGACCATTGACGAGGACAACGATGATGATTATAAAGCGGCATGTTGAAAGGATGCCATGCTGCAGAGAAAGAGGGCGGGCTGTGCAGAGGAGAGCGGAGCCGAGGACATCGAGACCAGGAGTGTCCGGGGGTATCATGCCTCGATCTCCTTGTCCATCTCTATTGCACGTTTCTCCTCCGATACGCGTTTCTCCTCTTCCAACGCGAGTATCTTGCGCGAGACTCGGCTGCGCTTCCGGATCGCAGCGCCGTAGACAAAGAGCACCTGTGAGATACACCAAACGTGAGTGAGCAAAAGGAAGGGAGAAGACACTGACAAAGGGTATAGGAATCATCGCCGCCGCTATCAGTGCAAAGAGCGTGTTGGCCCACTTGTACGTAAGGTTATCGTACATCTGTTGCGTGAACAGCGGAAAGGCCGTTCCAAGAAGATTCCCTGTAATCAGAAATGGGATTCCCCCCAATTCCAGGATCGAAGTCGAACACGTCAGACGATGACGCGTTGTTCGGTACGAGGTACGTACGACACAAGCTTTGACCTGCCAGTGCGGACGACGCATAAGGACCGTAGCTGGACAGACACAAACATAAGTCGTGGCATCTGCCGGGGTGGAGCGGACGCGGAGACGTACCAGTCGGCAAGGTAGACGAAGACAACTTGGTATATAATGAATGCGCCGACGATGAAGACCTGTCGACGCATATGTACATATGACGCTCAACTTGCCCTACCATGGAAGCGGCGACTCAGGAGACTCACTGTCAAACCAATGAGAGGCGCGATCCAGTGGATGGACGGCCGCGCAGTCCATGCATAGATAAGCATCCCAGTTGGGAGCAAGACTGCGGCGACAAGGGCAAGGCAGAGTCGTGCTTCCGGGCCCTTCTTGGCGACGTATTTCCTCGAGAAAACGGATTAGCCAGGTCGAGAAAGAGAGACGATGGTAACATACTTGTAGAGCTTTTCCTGGTACATGTTGACGAACCACCCGAGGATACTTCCGATGCTGTGCGAGGGTCAGCCAGCAGGCATCGCAGCAGGGAGTTGATGCAGACGTTATACAAACGTATGTCGACCCTCTCTCGCCGATGGTGAAGTTATAGATTGACTTCATTTCTCCAGAAATCGAGCTGAGCACTGTCAGAAGGGCAAAAGAAGCGGACATATCCACTCACTCGATGAAACAAAACAAAACACCCCATGTAAAACCAATCCAAAGCTTCGGGCCTGATGATCAATCGAGCGAGCAATACGAAAAGTGTACGTACGCTAAAACTCATAACAGTTGGCTCGGTCAAGAGTAATGCTTTGGGACATCAGAGCGTTTAGAGCATTCAGGAAACAGGACCCACTGATCGGTCGACTGCTGGATATCCTAATCAGCGTGAAGAGGTTAGGCTTATCTATCTCGGCTCTTGATTGGTATCGGTTATCTTGCTTCGTTTGCCTCATCTTTCGCGCGAGGCGGGTG
>JBBPOD010000832.1:0-13782 GCA_038091255.1 Tylopilus intermedius | reverse complement strand
ACCATCGGGACGTACTCGGATGTAATAAATTACACTTAATCTGACGCAGAGCCTGATAACGGCTGCGTTTTAGGGCGTCCTCATGAAAAGGATCGTTACGATGGTAGGACCGAGCCACCAACGTGAGTTCATCATGGTGTCGGCTACTCCCGTGATTGGGCTTCTCATGCCTTTAGGACCGAATCCATGGTCGCAGGCAGATAAATGGAGATGATGGTGGAGTGTGCCAGAAGCTGCGGCATATGGGCGAGGGTCGACTAGATGATTGGGTGGACGTCGCCAAGAGGCTTGAGGTGCGCACAATTTCCAGAGGATCTGAGATGTGATTCTAGACGAGATCCGCTAGTGCACGTGACATGGTCAAAACGATCCGTATGTGTGGGCGTGACAATTGACCCATCTCCGTCGTTCTTTTACGTGACTACATATATGTAAAAATGTCACACCCTCTCGGAATGTCACACGTGGCGCTCTGAAATGTCATGCGTCATGTCGTAAAATGTCACGCTGGGGTTACGTCTGAGATCTGAGTACTGACTAGAATTCGTAGCGACCGGAATGGCAGCGCCGAAAGGTAAGTAACTAGGACACAAATCAGGCCCGGGCCGTGCTATAGATGAGTCAATATTACATCCCATCTTGATGAGGGTTATCTCCGCGAGACAGCCGACAGGGCCAGGCTGCCCCCACCACAGTTCGTGATTTATGCGCTTGGTCTGCTTGACTCATGCCAGTGGCTGTCGAACGCGGACTACTGTTAGGGGCAACGGCGGAGCAACTTGGCATCTCCGCACTGGCTGACTTCACCCTAAGCCCGATGTGGTAGTCCGCACCACTTGGCAGAACTGTGTACGTGCTATGACTCATCAGGCAAATCAGCATTGCTTCACTGGCAACCGCCGGCCAACGAAAGGTCATGTTACCACCCCGTCCTCCCAGTGTGGAGACACTTAGAAGTCTCTTGCCAGGACGGGATTCTTGTGTTCGCGCATTACGATAGTATGAGTCAACGGAGCAAGAGCCTCTGTCCGTGGACGCTGCAAGCGTAAACTCTCGCGTGTGGTTGCCCCCTCCTGGATCGGTATGGCTGCAGCATGAAATACTTTGGGCGTATAAGTGGCCTGTCACGACAGGCGGGGTAACGGGCAAAGAAAGGACACGCGGACGGTATGACACGTTGCCCTGCCAGTGAGAAAAACCGTCAACGTTCGCGTCCACGGGAAACGTGGTGCAACGCACAAAATCTGTCGAAGCGCCTGTGATGCCCATTCACGATCGATCCGGCCGTACCACATACAGAAAATGTCTTCAAATTCTTCACCTGATGATATATGCCAGTAAAGATCTATGGATGAAAGGACGTACGGAAAAGAGGTTATATACAGAGGACTTTCCTTAATCGTCGGTGCGCGAACACACCAGCTGCACTCGGTCGCTCCAACATCCAGACTGAACGCGGAAAACAAAAAAGGACGCACTTCATCGTAGCGTTGTCGGGGATGACTACGAGCCAAGGTCGTCAGCGACGTTGACATCAAGATAACAGCGAACAACGGACAGTTTGGTACCCAATCCTGCCCTCCAAAGACGCCGTGCATACAATGCGTGGGCTTGACCTAAGAGTCCGATATTGGTGTACGCAAGCACGGCGGCGTCGAGGGCGTTCTGGCTCTCCCAGGGGCTAAGGCCGGCGTGTGCACTTGGAACAGCGAAATATGAGAAAGAGCGAGAACAGTGTTCCTCGCGTGTGTCCGCTAAAGCCCGCTTGCCGGGATGACGGTCAGCGAGCTGCTCAGACTCGGACTGTACGGCGGGCCAGGCGCGGGCCGACACCTGAGTCGAGCACATCAACAATACGTGGAGAAGGAAGCGAAGGACCAGGCGATACCCACTGATCGGACGCACGTCCACTGGCAATCCTTCATACGCACCTTTCTCCCACATCCGCACGTTCCCCGACACAGCCTCTTCGCCTGACCAAAAGAAATTCAACGTCAGCTCCCCGGACGCTCAACAGTAGAGAAAGCACATACCAGGCGTCCCGAGCAACACCACCTTACCCTCGATCCCCAGCTGCACCATGGACGCCTTGACGGCACGCGACCGCCATCCCCGGGGAGCGCATCCATCTCCGAGTTGACGCCCAGCACCGTCGTCGTCGTCGCCCCCTCGCCCGCCTGAGTGTAGGTCGCGACCCAGGCGGTGTCGAGCAGGCAGTGCCGCGTGACACCTTGAGACTCCATAAATTGCATGTATTGAATAGCTGTCACAGGGCCGAGTCAATGTCAGCCCCCAGAGAGGATCGATGGACGCATTGTTCCTCGAACTTGAGCTCCTGTCGGACTATCATATCCCGCTAGACGATCATGCATCGGGGGGCGAAGGCGCATCATGGCCCGGGATATTATCGCTCAACACTCTTCGATCGTCTGTTCGATCACGATGAGGGTGTCTCAGGCTGCCCTGTACACCTCGCTGAGTGCAAGTAGCGGCCTACTCTAATGTGCGTCTGGTCGCCGCAGTATCTCGGGACCCGTTGGCTGTCATGAGGAGGAGCCGTGGCGGCGACAGCAGCGTCACGGTGGAAACGGGCATCTTCTGGGGACCATGCCAAGCGATTGATGGATCGGCTAGAGCCTTTACAAATCTACATCGCGTTGAAAAAGCGTCACGCCTTCTGAAACGTAGCGCGCTACTTAGCCTGCTATAGTATGAGGGGGCCCCTTCGACCCGGGACAAATTCACAAATAGGCCTGCTACGTTAACTACAAAAAAAAATGCCACGTGGCCCGAGTATGTGAGCAACACTATAAAAAGCATGGGTCACGCCTCAGGGGCCGAGTGCCGACATGCATGCAGGAATCTAATGCGTGCCTGAAGATCGGGACGCACATATTTCCTCTTTAGTTCCACTTCCTGTCAACGCAACACGTGCGAAGCCACGCGTTGTAAAATGCTCATCGTACGTCGAGGTGAGTTGAGTTGGATCTCACTGGGTTCTCGCCCGCATGACTGACACCGGATCAGGTCATAGGGCCTCCTGCTTCCGAGTCGTTCGACGCCCGACTCGGGCGCGATCTTTCAACTCGGCTGGTATCCACCCCCCAACGACGATGGCATCATGATGCCGACGTTCGAGAGCATTCACTATCTCAACCTCAACCGTGTCCCCGTTCAAGGTTTCCAACAGCTTGTCAGAGCTCGACTGGTGCCACCTCTACATCAGTCTTGTGGATGCGTGCGGTCTCCGGCCAGAGCAAACCGCCGGCAGTGAGTAGCAGCAGCACCTCTCCCTCTACTCCAGACACGCTACTCCATGTCAAACAGACATTAGAGCCCCTGTTGCGTCTGCCACGCGTGATGGGTCAGTCCCCGGAAGCATGTTTGCGCTATGCGACGGAACGGTGTCGGACGTGGCCACACAAGACGAGCTGCGCTTACCGCGTCTCCAAGAACCAAGTTGCGGGGCAGCATAGTGAACAGGTCATGTTGATCTGATGGAGAGCTCGCTGTGTCCGTGTGGTGCTGGGGTGGGTACTGAGATCTTGCCCAAGGCGTTCGAGCGGGTTGCACCACACCTCACACGAGCAGCGATCAGCTCCTTGTTGCCGGTGCCCTATCTGAAGGAGGTGAACGCACCTCGACTGGCTTATCAGTATGGGGAACAAGGAGCATGATACGCACGTCAGACGCTGATCGGGGACTCTGAATGTTTGGCGAGTTTTTTCATTGCCAGTCTCCTGACTTGGACATGACACTTCCTTCTATCCTGGCTCGTGAGGAGGAACTTGAGTCTGCCTTGCCATAACCTGACGTTTAGTTTGCGATTAAGTCTAGTGTCCATGGAAACGCCAAACGCGGCACATCGATACCGTATCACGCCCAAACAAACCTGATTACTCCCTCGTACTACGGAAGGTAAAGCAACGTTCAGCGTATGATGTACGGGGCTCCAAGACTCGTCATCAGAAGACGTACGCGAAAAGCAACGCCGATACCAGGTCCACCTTCAGAGCTTCTCTCATGAAACCGGGGGTATCCGCGCCCAACCTCCTCCGTGATCTCCTGCCTATATGCCGCAACTCCCCCGTGGTCGACACATCCGAAGATCTAGGCACAATGTCGAAACTGGTTTCCTCACTTGCAGAAAGGGGTCTCAGGTCCCACATTGGGGTCAGCCCGTTCCATACGACGACATCCTGATTCACTGAATGTGGCTTATTTTGCACGCTGAGAATGCCGACGAGAGGCCGCCTAAGGCCAAGAGTAACATCAGCCACTCTGAGCCGCCGAGCAGAAAAGGTCAGTCAGCTGACTAGCAGTGAGGTATCGAACCCACAGTCATGGCACTAGACTCGCAACCCTCGTCCTCAGGGCGAGACGCTCCCGATTTAAATCGTGATCTTTGTGTTGTGGGGTCGGATATGGTGGTCATATCAGTGCCTGGAAAGCCTTTAGGGAAAGCACGCTCAGCCTCCTTGGTCGTCAATGGTGTGGGTATGCGAGTGTGCTCCGCGACGTGGTTAGCGAGGTATCGTACGAGTCTTAGGAACTTGGCGCGGACCGTGGTTGTGGCCAGTCACGTTACTGACCGGGCCGGTCAGGGACCAGTTTTTGGTTTACAGAAGGCCGGCGCACCACATCCCAAGTCGGCCGTCGTGTACATAGCTGGTGCGGCTCATTTGCCTAGAGTCGATCTCGGAGTAATTTCGTGCGATTTTTGCATCTCGTATTGTCGGGAAAGATTGGACATATCAAGCTGGGCCTGGACGTTGTGCCACCTGTTCCTGGACCCGAAGAGCACACGTTTGTAGATCAGTAATCCGTGGGAATTCCATCTTTTCAACACCTGTGGGAACGCTTAGTTTGTGCATAACCAAATCTCAACCTTCCTTTAGTGTTTCTAAATTGGCGTGCTGGAGCCTGGTGTTGCCAGGAGTGCCAAATGAAACTCAGAAGCGGGTTGCCTGAAGGTGTCAAAACGTGGGTCTAGGCATGCCTGGGCCCTTAGGCCTCAGGCTGGGCGCCATGCTATCATATTTCTGTGCTAGACCACTTCGTATCGTAAACGTAGTGCGGGAGGAAGCTTTTGATCCAGTAGCGAGTCGATGAGTATTACGTAAGTGTCCCGTTTGACTCATCTGTCCATGGCCAACTTCAAGTTGTGAGAGTGGTCACCACTGCCAGTGAAAGTTGTCACCACAGACCTGTCCTATGGTCGAGGAATGTGACGCCAACTTGTTCTTTCCATGCCCCAAGATCAATTCCTCCATCCCATCGGTCAGCACGCGAAAAGAGGGGACGATCAACCAGACTTGGAAGTTGGAGGTGCCCACCCGGTCTCCGATGGCGATGTCCCAGAAGAACGACCTCTGGAAAGAGGTCGAATCACTCTGCATACAATGCGTGGAGCAGGTGAACCTATACCCTCTTCTTGTCTAGATTGAGCGCCCTTGTGTAGCCCATCGACTCACGCCGCCGTCGCCCGGTCAAGCAGGGAACGACTCACATGATGTTCACGTCCACTGGCTCCACTCCATACTTTCGAGAAGTCATCGTGATGTGAACCCGATACGAACACTACGGCGACACCAATAACGAGATACAAAGCGCGGGTGCCATCCGAGGTGCGTCTCATTCCCACTCGTTCAGCCCGGTGATGAGACGTCTCTAGTGTTTGTACCACGCGCCCCCTTTCAACGTTGCAGAACTCAGCGTGACGCATACGCCCAAGGTGCTTCACGGAGGCGACCTCGATTGTCAGATCGTGCGCGCGAAATCGCTATCCCAGATTTGCAGTTAACGCTACCCCAAACAAGAGGGGTTAGCTCACGGCCGTTGAGGGTTTCTTGTGTGAATCGTCACTGACCTCAGTGCAGATCAACCGCTCCGACGGATAGAAAATGCGGCCGCTTACGACAAGATCCAGGAAATCATCGATGGACTCAGGGAGGTCATAGAGACGATGAAACAAATTTTCAACAAGCCGGTCGTCGTCCAAAAACTCTGAGACGATCCGTCCGGAAACTCCTTTTTGGAGTTTGTTGAGAGCGTGGCGGATCCCAAGTTGAGTCTCAAGACTTATACTAGCACTATGGAGCAAGTAGCTAGATTTGGACTGATCGTACAACAAGAAGGATAGCGCAGTAGAAGATCCAGGGGATCTGGAAGGCACTAATGGGGAAGGGTGCGGTGGTAGCACGATCATTGATGCGGTACCAACGTCTCGGAGTCGATGAGTTGTCCTCGTTGCCCTCGTCGCATGGAGCAATGGGGGGCTGTGGTGGGTCAGTGGCACGATGTCCCATAACCATTGTCGTCGTCGGATTGAATGACGGAGGGAGCGCATTATGCACATTACATCGTACACATCATCGGCGTGGTATTGTCAACAACACGATGTTGCTGCTGTCATCATAACTTGTGCAGTGCTCGGATGGTTCGGACACCCGGAAGTGTTCGGAAGCTCGGAAAAGTCAATACCGTGACTTTTTGACAACCCTGGCCCACGCCTCGCTGACGTGACTCGGGCGCGAGATCACGCGCTCTTTAACCAATACTCGACGCTTTCTCTTGTGTCTCCCCGCTGCTCCAAACTCGACCCTTTTCACATACAAAACCTCGGGAAATACAGCTGGAACTGACATGGATGATGCGTCGACCGCTGTTGCTCCGGATCCGTCTACCTCTGGCCCTTCTGAGTGGCCACTGGCGTACCATACGGCCTTGGACGCCCCACCACACGCTTGCAGTACGAGAAATAACATCCGTTTCCGCTACGTTCATCCTTTCGTACCCTCTGGATACTCGACAAGCCACAGACGACGAGCCAGAGCCAGAGCTCGGTGCTGACGCCTCGAACGACACCGTCAATGATGCCGTCATGGACTCGCGCGGCATCATTGCCGACGCAATGTCGCATGGGCTCTCCGTAGACGTGAATGGCTCAAACTGACAACGCTTCATCCTTCGCATGAACGACCACGCTGACGAAGCCATCATCGTCATCTATGGACTGCATCCTGGGAGACAGTACGACTCATCGACCTCGCGCTCGTCAGTGGAGGGACGATGCGAAAGCAGGTCACAACCGAAGGTGAGTGCAACATATGTGTGCCGCGTGGCGTGCGGTTCAATTACACACCTCACGCTTCTTTCCTGGGATGTTGGCGCCCATGTACCAGCTGTCTGCTTGTACAGCCAACGTCGCGTTACACATTTCCTGGACGCGGTTCTTGAACTACGACGCAGCGTGGGTCGTCGGCGTAACTTGGTGATGTGGTGTTCTCGCAAGTATGCAATCGTCTCAACGACCCATGCACCTTGAATTTGTACACAGGTTAGCCCGTTGGAAAACACCGTGGGTCCATGTGGCCCGAAGGTTTGGAAAGTTGTTGTCAATCGCCAAGCCAAGACTGCATGTGGTTGGGACCAAGTCATTCAGGATGAGAATTGGTGCAGCACTGGGGCACTTACTAGGTCGTCACACCGTCCTTCCAGTGGTTTTGAATTGTCTTGCCATTCAAGCCGCGTAATCGATTTCCGTGAAGCCCCCCACGTAACTATCAAACCCTGTTCATCGCCGCCCGTCAGTCAACGCGTTGCAAAGAGTAAGTACCAGTACCAGTCGCAAAGATGAGCACATCAAGCTCGTGTTCCTTTTCCTTTTCTGCCGTCCGGACTCGATCCTTGTGTATCTCCAGAATCGGCGTCGCTTTCAGGTCGATCAAGTCAACATTGTCTTGGTTGAACACTTCATAGAAATTCTGCTCCGTAGACTGTCGTTTCGCCCCAAACGGATGGGGTGCTACGGCCGGCGCTAGCAATTCGCGCTTCTTAATGTCTTGGTAATTGCTCACTAATGCGATCGAGTCAAGAACGATGTCGCCCAGGTGGCCGAGCTGATGCAGCTGGGACAGGACATCGATGAGTCAGTCGTGCGGCGAGGCAGTCTGCAGTTGGTGCAAGCGCATGCGGTATTGTTGCAAGGAGTGTCACTTACTCTCTCTCGTGCGTTTCAGGTTGTTTTATGTATATTGGTCTCCGCTATGCTCGCTGTTTGTACTACTTACTTGTGCCCGAGGGCAGAGATTTGTCCGACTTTCAGATAAACCGAAAGCAGTCGAGATCGATACTCAAGATGAAATGTATTCGATCTTGTTTGCCAAGGATGGCAAGCAGGTGTCGCCAAGGGATCGCTTCGACAGTGGCGAACGGAAGACGGAGACGAGGTAGGCAAGCCTATTCAAGCGGAGCAGGCTGAGATCTATGCCGCTGCGCTGTCTGTGAGTCAAAAATGGATTGTCTGTGGGCTGAGGCTGACGAATAAATAAGTCATACGACTCGGAAGAGGTACGTGTGGGTATGGGACTCGGACTCATCAAGGATCACACCAACTTGAACGCGATGTACTCTAGTATCGACGTCTCTCCAGATTCGACCAAGTTTATGACAGGTTCCAAGGACCAGCACGCGTACGAGAGTTCCGTGATGACGATGCTATTCTCCCCACAGACCGCATCGCCACCGCTGCGGCCGAAAACCCCGATCCAAAGTCGATCCGAACAATGACAGCGAGAATGGCCAGCTGCTGCTGGATCCATCCTGTTTTTGTTCAGGTCAGCCCCTTCTTTATAGCTCGCCTGGTCGGCTGATGGTCGTCAAATCTTGATTATCTTTTGGAAAGGTTAAGTCAAATGATTCGACATGTCTTCAGGATCCTCGCTCAGCATCTGGTCCTTTCCTTCGCGTGGATATCCTGCTTTTGTTGTTTTAGCACGCAATCAAAAGTTTATCGTTGTCGTCACACGTCACAAAGTACATCTTTCAAGTTGGGACACACCTCTTCCCAGCAGCAAATTGGGACTGCCATCAAGCACACGAGCTCTATCAGGCCAATCGCGCTCTCCCCCAACTACGATTGCCTCGCGACCGGCGAAAGAAATCGCAAAGCTATTCTGCGGAGTCTGTGTGACATTCTTCCTGCGGCGTACATGACGGTCAACGTAAGTAATTGTAATTTGGCGATATCCGAGCCGGGGAATCTAACCTGTGTACTCCTGTTTCTATTCTCATCGTGAGTATTCCACCATTTGGCTCATGCAAGGTGATCTGACACGCGTTGAAGAACTTTTGAATGCAGATATCGTACATTCCTTCGATCCTCTTTACTATGCTCGCGCACTCGCAGGCTGTTCTCTCGTACGCGCACGTTTAAAACAGTGGGTTATCGCCATCGAGTCCACCATCAGGGTAATCTAGAGTGGTCTGTGCTGCAACTCGCGCTTACCACCGTACCTAGTCCATCCGGATCCAATGATCCAGCATTGGTCACATTGCACACGCAATCGCCATCCTCGGAACCGGCGACTTCGAATCAACGATACGAGCAGTAGACCAGGTCGTCGATGAAGTTCCCTCGAGTGAGAAGAGTATTCTCTCATTGATAAAGGTATGTAGCAGTTGTCTGCGTTACTGGTGGTATCACACATTTCATACTGCCATCTCGTTCAACTGCGAAAAGCACGACCATACTTTTTCCCACCTGGATCGTTTGGTCGCGGAAGTGCCAGCCGGTGAGCGTTCGCCATATGTCGCCAGGTAAGTACACAAAAGCTCGTAAGACATCGAAGCGAATGACCACACACTGTTCAGGCTGTAACTCTTACTAGTATTTGGTCAGATGACGCCACGGAGGAGAGAACACTAACTCGCGCTGCAGTCATTCAAGGAGGCACAAAAAGTTATCCCGTTTCAACGCAGCCGTTATTTGCAAGTCATCTCCTTCGTGACTCAATGTCGAACCCATCTCTTCTTGAAATAATGCTGTGTGAAAGCTATTTGGTTGGAACTTTGAGAGACTTCCTTCTGAAATTCAACAAGCTGTGTATAGCGCACTTGAAGGCCTTGGAAAGGTTCCCAAGATGATGGCAGATTGACATTTGCCGATTACGCCGTATTCAAAGCTCAAGATATGAGATCGGTTTGCAGATGCAACGGAATCTCAGCTCTGAAACGACGTACACCTCTCGTGGGCGCAATGTTCTTGCCCCCTGCTTACTGGTCCCGCTGACGAGCGAGCTTGCTCAATTGGCACACTTTTCCGACTCCACCCTAGAGCGGCGATTCGCTCTCGTTGAACTCAAGGTCCAGCAGCTAAAAGACTATCGCCAAATGGCTGCAATTCCAATCCCTTTGGGACCTCGAAGCCGAATACGTTTTCAACCGCCTCGGAGACTCGCTCGCCCACTGGCAACAACTCCCAACCGAGATCAAGAAGGCACAGTCGACGCTTGACACCTCGGATACGCAGCGTAGTTTCGGCGTGTGCGTCGTCGACTACGAGCAGGTGCAAGCGCGGGTGAATGCCAAGTACTACGATGCATGGTAGAGGGATATCTTGAGTCGGTTCGGGGTCAAGTTGGGGAACGTGATGAAGGGGATGTATGCATCGATTTTAAAGGCGAGGAACGAGCTCGAGCATTACTCGATCGAGCGCTTGGTGGATGGTCGGTCGAGGCGGTTCCTCATCTCTGGTCTGTGGACCCCAAGCATTGATGATAGTTCCCGGTTTGCATTCTTTTTGTTTTTCCGATACCCCCTCTGGATCTGGATCTAGATCACCCATCTCTCTCGTTCATGCACCTGGGCACTGGCATACTCAATCTTGACCGATTGGCTACGGTGTATCAGTACTATCTCGCGCGTCTCGAAAACAACGGCGGCATAACAGATACAACGCTCCATTGCACTGTCGCTGAATCCATTGAAACCGATCAAGGTATCATCTAAATCTTCCATCCGCATTCGAATCCTAAATCCAGTCAGTGCAGGCCATCGAAGCTATGTTTCCTCCCCCACTATCGTGGGAGTCGGGGAAACATACACAAACAATATTTCCCTCCGGCTTTGTGTTGTCTCTGCCAACCACTAACTATCAGTGCGCTCGGGCCATCTCTCGCGCCGTACGTGTGTTCATCTCGCTCGCTCAAAAAGCTTGTCACTCCGATCGCCCACCGGTATGCCGACTTGATATGTTACCGCCGGATGGGCCTCAAATACGACGACTTCCGTGCGTCTTTATTCATTTATTCTTATATTTCTTGCTGGCATTAGGACACTCAGCTTGTATTCCTTGAACCGCTTGTCGAACGCAGACCAGCACGGCAAGCTCACAACGCGGGCTTTAATGCTCTCCTGTTTAAACTTGCTCGCCGCCTCCAATGCGACCGGAACTGTAAGCACATGCACTCATTAATGTCCTGGCTTCGGGTCAATTCTAATCACAATGATTGCATAGCTCTTCTGGTTCCACCAATTCAACGAGGGGTGCTGCATTCCTCGCAGCTCTCCAATCCGACATCTCCAAAGAATCCGCCTTGGTTATCGACATAGGAGGAACCACAGTTCGTCTATCTCCCTTGTTTTCCTTCTCTGTCTCGATATCGGAATGCTCATGTTCGTACTCAAGGCGCCCTGATCGCGCCGACTCGTTTCTAACATCCCACCTTCAAGGCCGAGCGGTTTCCCTCGGCGGGCCGTAGCTTGTCATGAACTTTGCGGAGTCTTGCTGAATTTCTCCATGCCTCATGTCACCAGGTAAGTTAACATGTTTCTTTTGTTTCAAATCTCAAATTTCCGTTGTAGCATCGGTCTCGGAGGTGGCTCTCTCGTCCGCCAGGATTCTCACTCCAGGCGAGTAACTATCGGACCTGATTCAGTGGGTCGCAGAATCACTTCCGAAGCCCGCGTTTTCAACGGCGGAACCCCTACTGCTACTGACATTGCCGTCGCTGCTGTATGCGCCTCCATTGGCGATGTTGCTCGTGTGGCAAATCTCGACCAATCCCTGATCGATGGCGATCAAAACGACGTTGCAGAACACGCTCGATGCGATGAGGACGTCAGCCCCGTCTATCTCGTCGGCGGAGGTTCGATTTTGGCACCAGACGAACTCGTTGGAGTAAGTCGAGTACACAGATTCCCACATTATGACATCGCAAATGCAGTTAGTGCTGCTATCGCTCAGGTGAGGACGACAATTCGGGCATATCTGAGACAATGGCTCATGGATAGGCAGATATCCGGTACGATCTACTCTTTTCAGGCGTTTCATCTACTCCCGTGGCTCAAGTAAAGAAAGCTATGGAAGCCAAGGCCATCGCCCATGCGGTTGCTTCTGGTGCTATGCCAAAACGTGTTTCCATCGTGGAAAATGAGGTTATACCCGTCGTATATACCACCGGTAGATGCCGCTTCTACGTCAAAGCCTCTGGTGATTGGAGTGGAGACGTGGTACCCGATGAGATAAACGACACGGATTCCAGCTCTCATCAATCGAGTGAGAATACCGTTGGATCCTCCTCGACAGTATTGGATGCTGTACCCGGAGAGACCAGTTCATTGGACTCAGCTGAAGATATCCTTGCGTACAAGCCCAAAGTACAAGATTTTATCCGGGACCGATCTCGAGTGGATTTCTGACGGGTGCCATATCCTGGGCTGCAGCGGAGGTGGCTCGCCGTTGCACGTCTACTTAGAGTTGAGAGAGATGATGCGGGCGGGAGCGGTCGTCCGTGTTGTTGACTCGGGTTCTCTCTCGCCTGATGCACTCATAGACTGGGGGGTGCACTGGGCAGCCCGGAAGTGTGCTTAGAGAGGTTGCTTGGGAACGAGTATGTGTCCTACATCCCTCTTGGATCCCTAAACAACATGTTCGCAGGTACAATGAGGCAAGTGGTGAACTCTGGCAGTTTATGGGAGTGGGTGTCAGACAATCATACAAGAGACTGGGCCTCATCGAGTTTGTGGATAACAAAGCCGGATGTTCTTTGTGGGGTAGAGACTGGGGGAGGAAGCGGGATGATCAACGTGAATCATCCACCCCCCTGCCGTCTCGCATTGACATCTCGTCCAGATGACCACAGTCGTCACACAAAACTATGATATTCCGGTTGTCGATGGAGATTTCATGGTATGTATCCATCATCCGCTTCCCCGCAGACATCGGTGACAGTTGCGCTCCTCAGGGTCGCGCGTATCCCACTGTAGGCGACCGTTACATCTGGGAATGAACCACGGAAGTAGCTAATCGAATCGTTGTGCAGTGGCACCAAACGACTGCGAACATGTGCGACGGCACGGGTCGCGCGGCAAGCCTTCTCCCCTGCGCCATAGCAAGTGGTGATGGGAACGTCATGGTTAGTCTTTTTCCCTTTGCGAATGCTAGGACCCTGAGACTCGCGCTGTATACTAGATCGTGACGAAGGCGAAGAGGAACATCGGCGTCGACGCGGCGATGCGAGCGGCCAGTTTCCAGATGGGGTGAGTTGCTGCACAAACATCGCCACGCGTCTCCCTCTGAAGAAGCGTTAGCACGTTCGTGGGGCTGGCCAGTCGACCGCTGCGGGCCAAGGACCTGGGTGCCTCCATGATCGTGAACACGGTATCCCTGAGCTGGCACATCGGAAGAGCGATTGCGCTGGCACGAAAACAGTCTAACACTGACCGGATCGGCCAAGTCGTCGTCGATGCTGACGGAGGTCCGACGACCGCAAAGGTACTGTTCAGCGGAAAGATTATTGACGTCGGCAGAAGGTATGGGCTAGACTCATCCCTTTATTGATAATGATCCTATCAAATCCATGATGTCCAAGATTGTACAAGGGACATACCGTCGGAGAGGTGGTCGCGGCGCTCTCCGCGGACGACGACGTGGGCGATGACTGAGCCAAATCCGAGACCAAGTTCACAGGAACGCTCACCATCCCGTTCAAGAACGAA
>JBBPOD010000831.1:0-13783 GCA_038091255.1 Tylopilus intermedius | reverse complement strand
ACAATCGATCGATTGTTGCTCATCCCGTCCGCAGGTCACTTTATCTTTGCGTCATTCGCCTCCGCCTTTTTGCTCAAGGTTCGTTGCTCATTTCGCATGACACAAGGTTGTCTTCTCACCGCCTTTCTCAGCTTCTGCGGCCCGAGTTTGTGCATATTCTCACCCGAGAAATGGAGGATGAGATATTCGACTTGATTGGTCGCCTTATCATGACTCTGCAAGAAGTGGCGATTGATGAACGTCACGCCCCACGGCTGTACGCTCGTTTCCTTGCGGGTTTACTCACCAAGCATCGCAAGGGAGGGAGCACCATTGCTGGGCGTCTGCAGCCACATCCCCCTGCGGGTCAACTCGCGCTGCAATCCCAGTCGCATGGCTACGGAGAGTCGCATGGCCCTTCTGGCTCGCACATGTCACACGCAGCCATGCAAGCGCAGCAACGCTCTGAGCCTCGCCACGATAATGACGCAATGCAGCTGAAACTGAATCAGTTACCGAGCACGACACAGGCACAGCGTTCGGGAACGACGGCCATGTCGTACCAGCCTGAAATGCCGTCATACAACCGGAACATCAGTAATGGATCTGTCTCGGGGGGCTCTTTCGAGGGCAACGACATCAGTATGGCAGACGTTTTGGCGGATGGAGGCGCATTAGCGACGATGCACGCTCTGAACGAAGTGTGGTGGAGTAACATGATGATGCCTGGGTGCGTGGATCGTCCCCCAAAGCCAACTTTTTCATTGATCCCACTCGTCGTAGGTTCTCTTGGCCGGATGCGCCGCTCATGAACAGCTTGGACGACGGATGCCTGAATGGTGCGAACATCCCGGGTATTCACCCTGGGTACGGGATGTTCCAGGCACCAGGGGTCCAGCTCGCCATCTAAACGATTCCTCGCGCGCCATTCACTTATTTTTCTTGCTCTCTCTTCCACGGTGAACCTCCACTCTAAACACATGCTATCATGATTATATCGGCGGCTTTGCACTCTTCTCGATGCGTTAGTATACTGCGCCAGCATAGCACTGGTGGTACCTGAATATCTGAATAATTATGCTACTACAAAACACGAAAAACATTACATCCCGGAGCCCTGCAGATCAATACAGTTTGTTACTCAATACGTGATAAGGTGAAACTACAAAGCCGTAATCTACAACAATGGCCATGGTGTGAGCCCAGATCTGAGTTATCCTAGGAATCCCGAGAGTACCCCGCTTATGCATCGTAATGAATCTCTAGATGTACTCAAGGATGGATCAAAAGATCTCTGAATATATCGACTCGGACTTGGCCAGTAAATGGCGTGTGCACTTATCCAAATAAGCAGCGGGAGGGCGTCGGGCACGTAAAGGGATACTGTATGAAAGGTACGTCATGAAACCATTGTGGCGTAAAGGGATTCTTCGCGGTTGGCTAGATAACTATTTCCGAGGCTTTGCGCAAATTCTATAGTGCGATAGATACGTCATAACTGACCGTACATCATGAGCACAAGAAACGCGGGAAACGAAAAGGGAAAGACGGACAAGGAAAAGGGCTGACGTGAAGAAGCGCGTCTGTAATATCTTGCTCCATGGTTCTTCAAAGGGCTTGATTCCGTGTCGCTTCAGGCTCTGGTAGGCATAATACACCAGAAGAATGTAGAGCCAAAGGACAATGTCTGCAGCGACAGGCCTCCGATGACGACATAAATGCCGATGTGGAATCCGTGGAACCCAGCATGGATTCTGCGCTCAAAAGAAGTGGATTAGCCGAAAAAAAAAAGCCTCAGGACAGCAAATATTACGCACTCCGGACGAGAAAGGTGGCAACATCACTGACGATGAAGCATCTCGCGGTACGCTCGAGTTTGATCAATGAATGGCGCCGGTGGATGCAGTTGACGACGAATCGTCCATAAAGAATGTAATCGAACGCTAAGAGTGTGGCAGGGCCAGGAGAATAAAAGGTTATGAGCAAAGATATATGGTAGAGAATTCGGATATATAGTCATTACAATGACTGAATTCCGGTCCAAGTTAGCAAATGCCAACACGAAACACAGAGGGAACCAGACCTGCGGCTCTGATTGGAAGACGTAGTCCCCACCACGTACGGTTAGCGAATAACCGAAGGAGGATGACAAAGGTAGCGATCCCATAAAGCCCCGGGAAAACATCCGCGGCCACCTTGCTTAGATCGTACGCTGTCCAGTGTGTGAGTAAAGTGTACAGCTCCGAGTCAGCTCCGAGTTCATAACATAAAGTACACACAGAACCCCTGCTGTACGAGAGTCGGACTAGACGTTGGACTAGCATAGCTTGTCATAGTACAAGTACTGATTACAGTAGTTAGAGAAACGTAAGGACTGTTGGAGGCTGGTGCACAGAGGGCGGAGGCTCAGGTGGAGCGGACGACCCAAGGAATTGGTAATGCTACCTACGTAAGTAAAGAAATGGATAGAAGGAATGTAGCAGCTTACCTCCAGTCGCAGTAAGTACGAAACCAGTACTAGCTGGAGGGAAAGAAGTGTAATGGGCGGAGTGATGCGCGCCGCGACTGGCAGGTGCGGTACCACAAAAGGAACTTAGTGTAGATAAACTTTGTTCCCGAATTTCGCTCTGGACACTGACAAAAAACTCTTGACAACGACTTCAGGCCTCGAACGGAGTTAGTTGTCCCAACCACCACATCTTCGCAGAACGCCACAAGCTAACATGAAGTCAAATAGCTGGCAGTGCTGCAGTCATCGCCCTCGATAGTAACTTGAAATAGGCAAGAGATATCAACCAGGACGTGTGAACAAAGATGGGTATAATATGAAGCGGACCATCACCGTATCAGTTGCTAAACAAAGTCCTTTTAAGGTCTCCTGGTATAACCCCTATTGTGATTCAGCATGCAGTCGCCAAGATCGTTCGATCAAGATCTCAGAGCTCCACTTTGTGTGAGTACAAGTATTTCCGCAAATCGGTTTTTCTTGGCTACGGCGGTAACTTACTCGTGTATCGTGGCAGTCTCTTCATAGATGAGTCAATATCTCTCAACAGAAAGTAGGCGGATTTTTAGGGGCTCCAGTTAAGGATCGGTAATAGACTTAGGTTTCATTAACAACGATTCAGAGGAACCGTGTTATGCAGCCGATCAACAGGAGCAGCTTGGGAAGCTGTCAACCCAACATCATAACGAATGAGGGTCCGCAGAATGCCATTGGCCCACGTGGAGACAATGTGCAAATGATTTGTTGTGTGCATGCTTGTGGAAACCCGCCGTGGCCAACTTGAAGCGGCGAGAAACACTAAAGAAGGCGGACAACAAAACTGGACCACGCTTTGTTGGGACGACGACGACGACGTACGGGTACAAGAACGACTATGTGACTACGTGACTGGTATGTGTGGCAGGTAAGCCAACAGACTTACAGCTTGTCAGCGTAGTGATCTTATCGATCTGGTATCCATAGATATTGAAGCTACAGGTGGTTCATCGTCGCTGATGAGGCCGTCTCTGGGTATCCCTGCGTAGACGCCTTCGGAGGCATGTCTTAGCGTCTGGTCCGCTACGCCGACCGAGTCGCCAACTTGCCTCTGAACTTGATGGTCTTCAAGTTGCACATTTGTGGTGGGTGACACCAAGAGGTCTACTCCGCGGGCCTCATTGTAGCACAGACTGCAGTATTCACGTAGGCCCGGTGGGAAATCTGTATGTTTAGGTGGGTTTGCTCTCGCATGTCTTCAAGGAGTACGTCCAGCTTTGCACCAAGAAATCGGAACCGCATCATCAACGTCCACCATCCAATCAGGCACGAGGGTGAACTGGGGATACTATCTCCTTTCTCACCGCGGTGTTCCTGACCTAGTTTATCACCAGACATGCAAATGCAACCCGGACACACAGACGGCCCCCTCGCACATGTTGTGACTAACATATACGTCTTCAACTTCCTCGTTCTCTGCATCGCGCGGCCAGCTATTGCTAAGACCGCCGACCCGGATGAGAACAAGTCACACGCCATGGCTTTGTCGTGCCGTCCTGCCAAGGGCAGAATCACAATTGGCTTCCGTGCTTAGTGCGGGGCTTCATTCTGCGTTTAGCGAAGCTCGACTTAGTGTGCTAACTGCCGCAGTCCGCAATGTCATGTAACCGCATGCCTGGCAGTACTGTTTAGCTTCTATTGCCAAAAACATTACCCGGCTATAAGGCTGATAATGGCTCATTGTATGCCAGTGTGAACGAGAAACCAAAAAGAACACCCGGTGGGAAAATATTCTAAACTACAGCATCGTTGTCACTTGACAATTCTTAGCGGTGGTCGCAGAACGGACTATTCCACGCTAGTCTGACGTAGATTGGTGAGCAACTAGCGCTCTCCGAAAACACTTACAGGAATCATTATGTGAGTACTAGCATCTATTTCCGAGGCATAACCGGCTGAGATAGCTTGTCTTTGCCTCCATAGTCGAACGGAAACAAATACAACATCTACACTGCCGTGCCTGTGGATACCTTTAAAAAACAAGGTCTGCCCTCACCACTCATAAGCGCCGCATAGTCCATCTCGCTAATTTCGCCTGAGTTAGAGCTATGCGATCCAGATATTTGGACTCGACTCAGGTTTCAGAGCGTCGCGTGTCTGCAACGGTTGAGCGAGTGAAGCGCTCCGCACAACGAGAATATACTCTACCTTTTCGTTGCCACCGGGCACCCCCGTTTCGCCAACTCCAACAAGTGTGTCTGTCTAGCATGCGTTGGGAAGAAAAGAACCGCTCGCATTTCTTACACGAAAACTCGCACTGCTTGCCGTGCTGTGCGACTTCGTGGCGCAAGCGATCGTGATGCCGTGTGAACGATTCTGGGCAACCCATCGTGCATGGGAAGTGCTTGTGTGGCTTTCTTTCGTGCGTCTTCAGGTGGATTCTTTGCGTATACATGCTTTTTAGTACCCGAGCGCAGGAAGGAAACGGGCAGGGATACAGGTTGCGCTTGCCGTCTCGTGTGAGTTCAGGCGGAGATTTCCTGTGGATAGAGGAAGAAGGGGAGGAGCTTGTTTCATGGGCCGAGCCCCCATCGCGATGGAATGAGGTTGAAGAATCCGAGGTTCCGATGATCTGATCAAGCTCTGAATATACAACAGTAGAAGATGTCTGCGGCGATGACTGGAAATGAGGTAGAGGGGATAAGAGATCAATGATCGAGAAGGATCCGCATAATGTAGAGTCAATGTCGCTTGCTTCCACACCCGGCTGTCCTGTCGTGCGTACGTAAGGTTAGGGGTGGGAGTGAAACGCTGTACGGCTTGGGAAATCACCTTGAATGTCCAATATGTTGTTTATTGGCTGCTGTGAACAATGATGTGTTGCATTATCCGCCAAGTTCGCTGTGTGATCCACTGTAACCTGGTCAACAGGTCCCACGTAATTTGGAATACAAACTTACTTGTGAGGCTGAAAGGGTCGAACAGGGGATCGCCAAATGAACATGTATCTGAGGCTAGCAAAGAAGTCAGGTTCAAGTTAACGAACGGAAGAGTCACAAGTTGATGAGCTTACATCCAGTGATAGGATCTAAACCAGTTCTCGTCAGGGGTAATGTATGTGGTTCAGAAGACAAGGGATTAGGTACTCCAAGTGCGTCGGAGCGATGGGGCGTAGTTTCTTGCAGCAGCGTCCATAGGGATGCTCGATCAGACATTTCGTCAAATGATCCTTGTCTGGACGTCGAATACTCAGACATAGTGACGATACTATCCACGTTCCCGAAGCTATCTTGTGCTTGGAGTGTTGGGAAGAGTGACCCGGAGGTCATCAGCTTCGCTTTGTTTTCAGGCTCAAGCGCGTGAAAGGAAGAGACTGTGATATAACATATATGGTTAGCCAGGATCTTCAGTATACGGCTTGAATCCAAGACCAAGACAAACCTTCCGAGATATTCATCAGGCTGTCCTCGGAGACAGCGACTGGAACTGGAAAAATCCTGATGCGTAATGTTCCAGGATCAGTGTCTTCGGGTGAACTTTGCAAGGTGAGCGTCAAATCGCTCGAATAAATCGAACAAAGCGGTTGCCGCGGACGAGAGTGGATGTCCTTCACGTTGTAGGTTAGCTTCCCATTGCAAGGATCCACCCTAACGTTTAATTCGATGTCCAGCTGAGAATGCAGTAGGTCGAAGGCCGGGATACTGAGAAGCATTTCTTGTCGGTGGTTCCGAATATCGAGAAGAAGACACTTCTTAAGGTGAATAGGAAGGCTGAGTATATAAAGCACTCCACCGACGGCAGCGATAGAATGGGAACTCCATGGAGAACAACTATCTCTCACAGATGACGGGATCGGAGACTCGGAGGAGCTTATGGCGATCGCGGCGCATCTCTGACAGTCTGACTACTTGCTATTCGAACCCAATCGCTAGGATACTTTCGGTTTTCGACAGCGTGGAAATGCCACGGATAGATGCTTCTCTAGATCTGCATCGGCCGAACCATGTGATCAGAATAAGATAAAAGACTCGGATACAGGGTACTTAACATAATGATTTGCGTGCTGTGTTATTTTGGCAGGACAGAATTGCCTGGGCGTGGGTCAACACCAATACAAGCGGGTTGCAATTATGCTACATCACGATCACCCTTGATATAGCTCAGTGCAACCGTGCAGCTGTTGCGGCTCAAAGTATATCCTTGTGATGTATCTACACAAAGTTCGCATACGCAGACAACGCGAGTGGATTTGCTCATCTTCGGGTCAACCAGCTTACAATAATTTTATAGAAACTGACTCGGGACCATGTGAATGCGCCTCATGGTCTGTGTCGACCAACACTGCCTTTTTCGGCGCCTGGTGGATCATAGTATCCAGACAAGTAAGCAGGCCCCGTCGCTGTTAGCAACGATAGCATGATCGATTTCTCGTGTACTTTGCTACAGCAATACATCGACTCGGTGCACGGTCGTTGGACTGCCCGGTTTACGCTGATGGTGCCAGTACCTGTGTGATTTACGTGATTAAAGCTAATTGATGAAGTAACAGCAATGCCGTTCAAGCACTCATGTGGATGGCAGAGAATTTCAAGTCAAACAGAGTATTATGGTGATGCTAAAACCATGTCACTCGATTCGGGTAGCGATATCTAAAAGAGCATGCCCGCTATGAGAGCTATAAGAGAATATGGACAGCAGGGTAAACAAAACAAGCTGAAGGAGATTCGAGACGGAGAAGATGATTGGAGTTCATGTTAGCGCCATCCGATGGACCCGAGTCACTTCACCTATCAAGAAGTAGAGAAGAGTAATAGTTCTCAGGGATATGGTCTTTGGGCTGTCGAGTTCCCAGTTCTCCTGTGATGATGGGCCTTCGACGACGTCGGGTTTCTTCCCACAAAGTTGATGTTTCAAGTTGTATCTGTGGCCAGAAGGATTGACGATGATGTGGAATATCCAGTTGACAACGCTTGCCTCTGACGGCAGTTTTTGGACGCAACCATCGAATCTCTGGTTCATAGTTTCGCCTCATTGACACGAACACCGGTACGTTTCGTCGGTGCATGCTGCGAAGTAAGAATCAGTTCTAGCGTTGCTTGGTGCACCACATGGAAGACCTTTCCCCAAGTGTTGCCTCCCTAGGTACCACACTTGTCGAGGCACTCAGGAGGCAAGTTAAATCCCACACGGCGTACCCCTATATCCCCGCAAAGGATACGAACCCAGAGTAGTGGTATTCCTGTTGCCGCCTGACATGTACCGCATCGGTGAACTGGCCAGTCATGACCCTGATACGGCCGTGGGCTATCAACTTGATTTCTAGTCGATCATTTTGCAGATGCGATATCAGTGGGGAAGCTACACTGAGGTCCGTGGGAACACGATGACTAACCTGTTACCGCTTGCGTCGGACATGCAGTGCAGGAAGTTGAGCATGGGACAAATCACACCCTCGGTAGCCGTGATTGACTCGCAATTGGTATATTGTCAGAGGGCAATTGATGTTATCAGAGGGATGGACACCAGAGATGCACGTGTCGTATCCGATGGATCAGCTACGCGGTGCCCGCATAAAGATCTGGCTCTGTTCAAAATATGGTTTGAGCATCCCGGTCAAGAACAGACAAAACGAACATCAAGGCACAATATATACAGGAATTCTGGGCATTTCAATCTGGAGCGTTCCCCTTAGAGTTTGTTCATCCCCTGTTGACCTAGATAGATTACGTACCTTCGACATTATTATGCTTCTGCAGAGTGCCAGAGTCGCCGATTTCCAATATTGTACACTGGCGGAAAACAAAGCAGCGCCTTCCTTTCGACCAGCAGTCTAGTGGGACTGGATCTCTAGAGCACTTGTACTTATCGTGCTTTGGAAGGGCAGCGAGAAGGCCGATACCATATCGCTGAAGCTATCCAAAGGCATACTTGTAGGTTGTCAAAGGCGGTTTCTTGGGTGCTGGCATGTCCGCTCAACGTGGAAAAACGACACATGTAGAAAAGTTGTCAGACAGAGTCGCGATTGGGCGCGATATGTTAGCGGGCTATTTGAGGGTCAATGCTACTATAGCTCACTGGAAACGATTCAGAGGATTGTTGGCGCCAGCATCGTCCGACCTGGAGTTCGGCAAGCACGGCCAGGTGTAAATAAGCACAAATACACTCATCCAATCGTTACAATTGTTTTCGTCCTCCAACTTGAAGCTTTGAAGCTCCAGATTCGCGACTCGCCGTATGATATACTTACAGTCACTCTGGGTTGTATTACAACTCGTTTTATTCGAAAGAAAATAAGCGCTGCGGTGAGTGAGGACGCTTCCCTAGGAGTCAAAATGGTGTTCGAACGACCCCGAGTCGGTCCTGATCGCGTGATTATATTATAGTTACCGGTTTCCTGACGAGCCTCAGGTTCAAGCGCTGGTGGTGCATATTCAAACACGGACATGGACGACACACAAAGCTATCCAAAAGGTTCAAGGAACACAGTGAACAGGTTAAGCAAACGAGGTGAGATATGCCACGAGCAGCAAGTTGTGCTGTGCTGGAGGCGAGCAATAAACTAAAGATTCTCTTTGACGACAGCATTGTACGACTATACCACTGTCCATGACATCGTCAACTCTGCGTCCGTTGTGCACATATCGTTCCTTCCGCCATCAACTCCCGGTACTTATGACAATCATTTGGATCGCATCCCAATCATATTGCCCATGATTGGCAAGATTGGCGTCTATCCGGGCGGTAGCGACGATCTGCCTGTATGCTATCTCCACGGTGAGCATGCTGCGCGCCCATCTTTCTTTCTGGGAAATATATACCTTTTGATGGGTTCGCCCGCGCTGCAGGTCACGTATCTAGCCGTCTTATGAAGATCACCCCCACCACCTCCACCTTTGGCGCAGATGAATCGGATGGACTGCCCATATGCATTGCGGCCACCCATGTCGATGGCCTAGTGCTCGCGCTAAGTCCCTTCTCGCACAGCTATAACTATCGTTCGGCTGTCCTCCAGGGAACTGCAACCATCGTCTCGGACATCGATGAGAAGCTCTGGGCGATGACCCTCATCACGAACGGCGTCCTACCACAACGATGGGAGAATTCCCGTAACCCGCCCACAACCGCTGAGATGCAGAGCACGAAGATTCTGAAAGTACACATAACAAGCGCAAGCGCCAAGGTACGGGCGGAGGGACCGCACGATGAGCGCTCGGATATGCAGAATGAGGAGCTCACCAGGAAGACATGGACAGGGGTAATACCAGTAAGTCCTATGTACCAGGGAATTCTCCGAGAACCAACATGTGGCGGCCCCCAGGTTTTTGAGGGATTCGGCGAGCCAGTGCCGAGTGCGTATAATGTCGTGCCCACCATACCTGAGGACATTAGAGATTACTTGAGGCGAGAAAACAAGAGCAGAAAGAATGACGCCATCCACACAGCCAGGGGTGGTGATCACAGCGTGGTAGAATAGGCACGTTTTCCATATTTTCCGACAAAGCGAAACCACTCAATAGCTTACTCCCACCAACAGATCAGAAAACCATAAAGAAGTACTTCTTCGTTCTCCCACAGTGGTGATACTCCGCTTTTCGGATATCCATCCCGATGCATTCTTATTGGCCACTCTCCTTCATTGTTTCATGGCAGCGGAACGGGAATTCTGAGTCGTGAACGACATGCCTTGCCCGCTGATACCCACAGACACGCACTCAGATCCTTGATGGTGAGTATCGCTCTAGTAATGTTACTGGTAATCGCAAGGCTTCAAAACAAAAATAAACCGACCAACATTCACGTGTAGCCTCTTTCCACCTCGGTGTCCGCCGTAAACTTAAATTCGGTAACCCTCCTCTACACTTATAGTCATAAAAAGGCCTCATCGGGAGCTCGACGGCAAAGAATTAGGGCATGGTAATCGGTCCAGCCATTTCGCTGGATATCTAAAATTGATCAGCTTCTCCCCACCCGGGATTGGCAGACGTCGAATTAACACCCTGTGGTTAATTGGAATTAACTAGGATCGTCTCAGTCGTAAGACATGATGCTTGCAACTCCCTTGCTCTACGTATTTTCCCATAAGATGTCTCTACGAGCGCTTGGGCTCCCAGCCGTCGACTGGAGCTTGGATACGGCATTGATCTTACAACATTGACGGTGATGGACCTACGGGCTATAAGCTTTTCAGCACGTGTCGCACCCAGTGTAATCGATTCACATGTCAGGCTGCATTCGCTGTGATAAAGTCTCGTCGTATCGTTAACTTTGATCCATACGAAAACCTTCGCCCCAGTATGCTTACAACACTTCTGATTTTGAACCTGAATGACACGGTGTTGCAGACGATGTGGGATATAATGTCCCGTATATCGTGCGCATTGCGCAGGAAGATATCAGAGTAACTTTGTGGCTCATGAAACTAGAAACGACGTCCTGAGAGTGTTCGTCTCGGATGGTGGCCTTCCTTCTCGTTACCTTGCCGTTACCGGTCCCGACGCCGGTATCACGCAAACGTGGGAGCGTCCGTTCCTGAGTGAAAATCAATATGCATTCTACAACTTCTCCAACAAATGCCAATGCTGTACCTCTCGCAGAATATACCGACTTCCTCAACGAGAAAGCGCTCCTGATAGGTGTAGAAGAACTCCCCGAGTCAGTTGACGGGGATAATCAGGGGCCAAGGGCACGATCGACTACTACGAAGACTTCTTCCAGTATTTCGGTTCACATGCCATCGTGACGGTAAACAGCGGAGCCTCTTTCCAGCTGAAATGGAGGGCTAACACGCCGCATTGCAAGAAGCCTAAGTTATGCAAGCCAAGAACATTAGCGACGTTCGTGTGACTTGGCAGTGCTACTAACTCGCTTAGCCTAACCTTAGGACTGTCCTAGTCCGTGCTAGTCAACAGAGTGCGTTTAAACAATCTGCAAGGTGAACCGGCGCTGGGAGCGAGAACGAGCATTCGTGAAAATATCTTACAGCGAGATCTCGTGTCGTTATTCTGTTCTCCTGTAATGTTTGAAGAACCACTGTGATCGTTTGGCAGCCGAGGGAACATCGGGATGTGGAGCCGTGTCCTGTATCTGGGTAACCTCGGTTCCAGATCCAACAGCGGAGTGGGAAATAGGCAATCTATCATGTCCTCATTGAAAGTCTGGGTGCGAGACGAGTATCATTGGCGTGAGTTAGCGAGGTTCCCGCGATAAGCATGATGATGGCAAAGAACGATCCCACCATTATTTCCGAGGCTAAAATCCGAGCTCGAGTCCGACTATGGCGGAAAACCTACACAAATAATTTATCGCGAAAAGAGTCCATATGGCTCTTACTAAGCAAAATTTAACTTACTAGTACGTTATCACCAGTACAGTACAGGATGACTTGCACCCATATTTTCACAATCAACAAGGACGACACGGCGGCCACGCGTCTCATGCCATCACTACCACCTATCCCTTATTACGCAACGAGCACGAGGGCGGAAAAAAACAGTCCATCGCACAGCACGAAAACTAGCCCGCGTCGAAATCCTTTGCTCGACATGTCAGGCAAAAATCACGTTTTTTCATAGTGGGGTGTGGTTGGATACATTTGGCAACTATGTAGACGTCTGGAATAGCAATATAACCCAGTACTCGAGAACAGAATTCACGCGACGTTGTCATTGCGGTGTCCTCGCCCTCATCCTCATTGCTGGTGAAGGAGGGGCCGTGGGCCGCATGGGGCGCTGGCACATGTTGTCGTTGAGTTGTCAATGACGCTATGTAGTCAGGACATCACGTCGTCCCAGCCTTCGTCCTGGCTGGGGTTCTAGGAGTCATGTCGGCACATGACATGCGTCGTGGTGGTTGTGGTGGTCGTGTCATCAATAACACAGTAGGTCACTGGCGGGATCGCGTCGTCGTCGTCGTCGTAGCTAGTGACATTGTCCTCGCCCTCGCCCTCATCCAAGTTGTTGATGAAGGGGCGGTCATCATGTGGCACCGGCGCGCTATCTCCTCTGCCTCTTCTTCCTCTTCCCCTTCCTCTTCGTCATCTTCGTCATCTTCGTCAGGCCCGCCAGTTGCGGTGTCCTGCGCTACAGCACCCACAGGTTCGGTGTTATTCACGTCGTCCTCGACGGTTTGTTCTGCAACAATTTCGGTCATTAGCCTCGAGAACTGTTAGCAAGCAGATATCATGAATTCTGCTCGTTGGTCGTCCGATCAGGAGCAACCTCACCCGTATCCGTGAATTTGCGATAACAAGGATGTTTGCCCGTCGCGCTACGAGCCTGGGGTTTTACGGATTGATTAGTGCCTCGTTTCTCTCTTCATAGACTCTCTCCAAATACCAAGGAAAATATGGCAGGCAATACTCTCAAGGACCTGGCGGCTGGTACTGCAGGTGGAATCGCTCAGGTGAGTGGTAGACATTCCGCCAGTGACTTTGATGTTAAACTCTTCGGCCGGGGTAGGTACTCGTTGGACAACCCTTTGACATCGTAAAAGTGGTCAGTACATGTAAGATATCATTGGAATGCAAGCAATTTAAAACTTTACCTTGCAGCGCATGCAAAAATCACCCAAAGGGACCTACACTGGCATGTTACAATGTGCTGGTGGTATCCTAAAGAACGAGGGACCGTTAGCATTCTACAAGGTCCTGTCGACAACAAAAAGGAAACGAAGAGATGTCTTACAGCTTTTCAGGGCACGCTCACACCTCTTTTGGGTATCGGGCTCTGTGTCACGGTGTCGATACAGTTCGGTGCCTTAGAATACACTGGCACGAAGAGAGTTTTCGCAAAATACAATCTAGCTCAAGGGAAGGGAGGCGAAAGAGGAAAAACTCTCGATGCAGGACATCTGTTCACATCGGGTGTTGCTGCTGGTCTTGCGAATGGCTTTGTCTCTGGTCCAGCTGAGCACATCAGGATCCGTGAGTACCTTGAATGACTGGGTCAATTGACCATCTCAAGAGGTATCGCAGGCCTACAAACACAATCAAACACAAATCCTATGTATAACGGTCCCTTTGATGCCATCAAGAAGACATACTCACAACATGGGATTCCTGGCCTATTCAAAGGTCAATGTGTAACATTCCTCCGAGAAGCTGCTGGCTATGGAATCTATTTCATGGTGTACGAGAAACTAGTCCAACGTGAAATGGCGCAAAAGGGCATCCGCTGAGATCAGATAACCCCCCTCAATACCGTCCTTTACGGCGCGACTGCTGGATACGCAGTAAGTCCATCATCGATGGATCACACTCTAGCTTATCGGCTTCTTTGCAGTTGTGGGCAGTAATTTATCCCATAGACATGATTAAATCTAGGA
>JBBPOD010000830.1:0-13803 GCA_038091255.1 Tylopilus intermedius | reverse complement strand
AGGGTTCTGTCACGGTCACATCTTAACTTTTGTATTTATATAGGTCGGCTCACGTACCATGTCACGCCCATTCGTGATGACGTCTCCCGTCCGTGGCTCGACCACATTCACTCTACGTCCTGGAGAAGAACTCCCTGCTGTTCTCCGCGAACCCCTTCATTTTGCCCGGAATCCGCCTGCAAGTCCAGAGCTTATAGGACTACCCGAACGACCCACCATATATCATGGTTCCTTGCGAGGAGCATCTTCTGTCATGGTAGGTCCTCCATTTGGGAACAATAATATAAATGCTCAGTATTACATAACCAGACCCTACCTCCTACCATGGGCCCGCAATCATTAGAAGGCATGTTGGAGGAGTTCAAGGTGGCTCTAGAGGAAAAATTGTCGCTGGCGAAGATACTTCTTCGTACCCAACGAACCTATGAAGAGCGCGAGCTGCTTTTACGTCGCTATCTGAGCCAGGAAGAGATCGAACGCTTCGTGTCCCAACAGAATCCGCTGAAGGATTCTACCACTATTGGTGACAAGTACTTACGAGCTGTTTGTGACCATAATCTCAGGTCATTTTCTATCAGCAGCTGACTCGTATGTTTCTCACAACATCATCAACGCTCTTCGTTCTGCTAAGGTCGACTTCAGGAGTAAACATAATATTGTCCTTTTTGTATCCGAGTCCTTTCATTAACACTTATTACAGTATGCAGTCATTGAATTGACTGCCAGCATATTTGCCCTTCAAATCCGTGTACTACCAGCGTGTAGTCTATTGTCTTGTTGTTTCATTTATTCCCCCCTAAATTCTTGTTTCTTTACTGTAGGGGACGGCGAGTGTCGGTAGCGGAAATGGACCGTAGCCTTTTCATCGGAGTTAGTAGCAGTGTGTGGCAGTGTTCGAGTTATTTGCTTTCTTACTCGTATTATTGGCATGTTGTACCCATCGAAGTTCCATTGTCGTTGATTGTCGATCAGCACTTCAACTTCGAAGTACGACGGATAGATGAACTAAAGGGCCTCAGGCTGTGGCACACTAACTCTGAGCTAGTTTCTGAATGCCAACTTCCTCAAGATTGTTTATTTCATCCTTCACGACGGTCCCGAACAACCAGTGCGAGATTTGGTGCTCGCTGCCTGCCTCTACTCAGAAAAGGCCTGCGATGAGATCTGGGTCTTCGACAGGGGGTTTGGTTCAAAGACAAAGCACTCTGGCCTTTTCAAATCACTGGCAGAGGCGACGTACAAGAGACCACTAGTATCATCCATCCCATGGAAGCTTGGTCTTTGAAGTTGGTGGCAACTAGTTCGTGCTCACTTTGCGCCTTAGCGCGACTTGGTTTTGTATGGCCCACTGGGCAAGAGTTCCAGTTGAACTTGACAGACAAAGGATGACAAGATGTTCTTTTCAGGGAATGGCAAACCATCAGTATCAGAATCATCATAAAGACCTGTGCCGAGCGTGGGTTCACCCCGCTCTATGTGAAATCTTTTCATGGTAAGCACAGTAACCGAGTCGAACGATCGTAGCGAGGAACTCACATGAATGAAAAGCTCTGAATCCTCAGGGCGAAGAGGCAACCATGCAAACCGGCTTCCTCAAAGCATGTTAGTCGGCTCCCTGTGTGGTATGTATCGTACGGAACAGACGTCTTGTTAAAGACAAGCTTAAACATCATCCAGATGATATTGGAGGACCTCGATAGTTTGATCAACGATCGAAACCGCTCGTTTTTCCTGAACCAGCTTGATGGACTAGAAGCGAACGATGGCTTACTTGCCTTTGCTTCCACCACACATTTCCATAGGCTCGACCCTGGCTTGTCCGGCCGGCCCAACAGGTTCGATTGGGAATAGTAAATCGATGATTATACGACAACCGGTGGCACACTGACCGGGAAGGTCACGGTAGTCTCTTCGATGATCCTGACTACCAAGAACATGACCTATATGCCAAGCCCAAGGACAACGACGAGATTTCTTTCCCAGAGACCCTCGTCAAGAAGTGGCAGAGCTGACACAATGGTCCAGCTTTGCTTATATGAAAGAAGTATTGTACGTAGTACTTTTACCACATATGCAGCTGCCTACCAACATTTCCCCTTGCTCAGCGCGTCGACCCTCGTACGGATCACCAACGCAGACGACGACGAATGGGTAGAATTCGCGGTCATGCTGAAGAGTCAGTTTGTGAGTCTTCGCAAGGAGCTTGGAGAACAGACTTCTCGTCAGACCGTCCCACAGCCGCTCATCGCTTGACCAGAGAAAGGTGCGAACCAATATGCGACTCGGACCACCTCTCAAGGCGACCTCTCAAAGGTCTCGTGGCCTCATGCAACTTCCCCTGCCAACAGACATCTCTCCCACTGACATCGCGCCTGGCCCTACTTCGTTGCCCGCGGACTCGGAGCAGGTCGCCTCTACCGACCGATCCAAACCCCGGGTCACAGGGAAAGCTCATGAGATAGGAAGTACCGCTCACTCTAGTACATCTTTGCCGCAAGGATGTATTCTCCACGCGCCATTTTCCTAGCGTTCGCCTGGCCCACATGTACACCGTTCATATGTTTTTCTTCAGTTGCAATGTTACATAATATTCATGTACCGACTCGGACTGTACCGCATTCCATCTCGGGCTGTTCTGCACGTTACGCATTGTTGACATGTCCGACGCCGTTTTCACGAAGACCTGTGTTTGTGGTCGCACATTCACTGACCTTGGAGGTTTCAGCAGACACGAGAAAAGCTGCAGCAAGGGCAAGAAAAGATTATCTGGTGCCCTCACTAGGGCGAAGGAGGCGTACCAAGCGAAGAGAGCCAGACTGTCTCTCTCTCGGTCAGCGACCGCCGATCAAGATGCGATTGCTGGGAGCAGTAGCCGTGAGGGAGGCAATGCTGAGGCTAGTAAGCAGGCAACTCAGCAGGTATGTTCCCGGGGAACTTCTGTTGTTCATCTGATATATTTCTGCAGGGTCCCGACTCTGCTTCGTTTCGGCATCGGGAATCCTCCGTTAACCCTAGCGAAGAACGCAACGCTACTGAGTGCGCAGCTGTATGTCCTGGTTTGATATTATGGACGCTCTTTTCCTAACAACTATCTAGGATGACTTACCTCTGGCGCAACGGCGGCCTCGTAGGGCTCGGCGGTTGCCGTTACGTTTCCGAGACATGTTGCCCGAGCCACCACTGCCTCTCCCACCCCCGGAGCTGGTCATCGGTGCACACGTACCAGCGGAGTCAGAAGCTGAAGCTCAAGGGTTGGGCGGGGGGCACGGGGAGCGCCCGGGAATGACAACCGCAACATCCAACTCGCGTGCGTTATCCACGTCTCCATCCCGTCCATTGCTCAGGACGTTCAGATCGCTGATAAATAGATTTGGTTTGTTTCGGGTATACACTACGGAGACCCTTCCCTCGCATGACCCGGAGGACCCATCCTCGGTTGAACACACATCCCCGTCTTCCAAGGTTGCTCAGAATCCCAAGATAAGCAATCCGTTTTCTCCTTACCCGAACGAGACCGCGATGCGCTTAGGAGATTGGTATTGGAATCAGGGGTCCCAGAAGTCGCGGGAGGACTTGAAGCGGCTCCTCAGCATTATCGGGGACCCTACGTTTAATGCCGCCGACGTATCTAGAGTTGCATGGGACTCCATCAACAAGGAGCTTGGCGATCAACATTGCGATAGCGATAGAGATTCGAATGTTCCCGACTGGTCGGGTAATGTCCGCGGGTGGAAAACTTCCCCGATCACCATTTCCGTTCCCTTCCACAGCCGTTCGCTCAGTCCGGGAGCGAAGTCTTACACCGTGCAAGGCTTCTATCATCGCTCCCTAATTTCGATCTTGGAAGAAAAGGTCACAGATCCTGTGCAGGCCGCGCACTTTCATTACGACCCGTATGAACTACTCTGGCGTCCGCCTCACAAGACCCAGGACATCCGGGTTCACGGGGAACTCTTTACCTCAAGCGCATTTCTAGATGCTCATAGAGAACTACAAGACTCGCCCCCGGAGCCTGGTTGTGATCTCCCCCGTGTCGTCGCCGCCTACATGTTCTGGTCGGATGCTACTCAGCTCTCCGCGTTTGGCGACACGAAGCTTTGGCCGCTCTACGTATATTTCGGCAATGAGTCGAAGTATCGTCGGTGCGAACCATCCAAAAATACATGTTCTCATGCCGCGTATTTCCAAACTGTGAGTAATTATGGTCAAGAATCATCCTTTTGTGGCTCACCCAATGTCGTCGCAGCTCCCAGAGGCATTCAAAGATTTCGTAATGCATTATTCGGGAGGGAAATCTTTGAGTGATGTACTTATGACCCACTGCCAGAGGGAACATTTCCATGAGCAGTGGAAAGTGCTATTGGACGCGGATTTCATTGAAGCCTATAAGCATGGTGTCGTGATCACCTGCTGTGACGGCGTGAAGCGCCGTTTTTATCCGCGGATTTTTACATATTCGGCGGATTATCCCGAGAAGTACGGTTCTCGAACGGGAAGTCGGACTGCGCTGAAGCCCATTCCTTGACAGAATACTCATAGCATCCATACGGAACCTTGGCAAATGTCCTTGCCCTCGCTGCAAAGTACCATTAGATGAAGTTCCCGAGCTTGGCACCGACGAAGATATGCGCAATCGGCAGTTACTCGCCCGATGCGACAATTCCGATCGTATCGATAAAATACGAGCCGCACGAGACCTCATCTATGGAGGTAATTATGCAGTAACGACGCCTCAGGTCGAAGCGCTCCTCAGAGATGAGTCGCTCATCCCAACATCAGTTAGTGGTACCAAATTTGCTGATGCTTCATCACATTTACCATCAAGTAGAATGCATTTTCGGAGAAGTTGCATCCTCTGGGTTTCAACCTTTTTGCTATGCTAATTGTAGACCTACTTCACGAATTTGAGCTGGGGGTTTGGAAAGCGGTCTTCACGCATCTTCTTCGCATGTTGGAATCTTTGGAGGAAAGCAAGCTACATGAGCTTGATCGCCGGTATGCCTTTCATCAACGACGTCATAGTCTGTTTACTTAGACTCATGCTCCCCATTTAGATACCGCCAAACTCCCACATTCGGACGAGATACCATACGACGTTTCTCTCGAAACGCATCCGATATGAAGAGGATTGCAGCTCATGACTTCGAGGATCTCCTACAGGTTAGTTTTTGATTTATCTATTTAACTCTATCTTACGCTTGTCCCAGTGTGCCATACCTGCCTTCGACGGACTATTTCCCGAACCACACAACTCCTCGGTGCTGGAATTGCTGTTCCTTCTCTGTCATTGGCACGGACTAGCGAAGCTTCGGATGCATACTGACGAAACGCTCCGGATCATGGATGATGTCACCGTGGCGCTTGGTAGAGAACTCCGCGCATTCAGTACGGTTACTTGTCCGGCCTTCTCGACTCGCGAACTGAAGCGTGAAGCCGATTGTCGACAACGCCGCCAGCGACAGTCTCAACCTCATTCCTGTACGTCCACAGGAGACTCATCCCAAGTGGGGTCGCGTCAACCAAAAACACTCAATCTGCAAACCTACAAGCTTCACGCCCTCGGTGATTATGTGTCCTCGATTAGGAGATACGGGACCACCGATTCCTATTCAACGCAGCTGGTATGGCCTTAAGACTTGAGTTGGCGTATCACTAATTTGCCTTCAGGGAGAACGAGAACACCGGGTTGGGAAAGGAAGATTCCTTCGCACTAGCCGCAAAGATTTTATTCGCCAACTCACTCAGATTGAAAGGCGCCAGAAACGCATACGCCAAATCCGCGAGAGGGTCGATGCTATACAACAGACACCAGAACCTCTTCCTAATAAACCTGAGGAACGTTACCAAATTGGAATAGCACAAAATCATCCTGTAGACATCTCGATTTTCGCCCAACAACATTCTAACGACCCGGCTGCTAAGGTACTCGTGTTCAGCCCGTTGTTTCGGGCATGTTCTGATGTAAACCTAGGACTTCGTATTCAAACTCAAGCGCCATCTAGTACCTCGCATTGCGGCGATCCACATGTCAGACTCGGAATCAAATGACGACACAAATCCGTCGTTGATTGCCGGGCTCGATAATTGTTTTGGTTCACTGGAAGCAAACCCGGATCACGTCATACTCAAAAACGGTCGCATATATCAACACTTTATTCTTCGAATCAACTACACGACATATGATGTTCGCCGTGAAGATGATATCTTTAATCCAAACACTGAACACCGCGACATCATGATGCTCCATCCCCCAGAGTCTGACGATCATCATCATCCGTTTTGTTACGCCAGGATCATTGGAATCTATCATGCCAATGTTCTGTACATCGGACCACGGATGAAGGACTACTTCCCTCGACGGATGGACTTCCTGCACGTGCGTTGGTTCGAACGGGTCCCACAACAAGACTTACATGGGCTCGATGCCTTGAGGTTCGTCCACATGAATGATCCCGCAGCATTTGACTTTGTAGACCCGGCGGATGCATTGAGAGGCTGCCACCTCCTACCTGCATTCAGACATGGTAAACGCTACCAAGAACAGGCTGTGACATCGCCCATTGCGCGCGATTCAGAAGATTGGAAATACTATTATGTTAATAGGTACGGTTGCCTTGCTTGTTTCTGTCTACTGGCTTATACTCGTGTTAGATTCGTAGATCGTGACATACTCCTAAGGTACCATTGGGGTCTCGGCGTTGGGCATACGTACTCCCATATTTCGCGCCCCTCTGATGAGAACCAACCCTTCGCGGCAACCGGAAACAGGCCAGCTGCTCAAGCCACGTCATCTCGAGTTCGCATAGAAAATCGCACCACAGTGACTGAGGATGATCCTGACGCCGAGTTTTTACTTCCATACTGGGATGGCACGGGACTAGAGTGGGAAATGGTTCACTCTACTTCAGAGGAGGAGGACTCTGGCTCAGATGCTGACGACGAAGACATTCGAAACATGTACGATGGTGGAGTCGACTCTGAGATAGAGCCTGAGATGTAGTCATTGGCATTTATTAATTCGCTTCTCTGTTTATGCTTGAAGTTTACCTCGACGGATTGGCAAGTTGGCAAGTTGTTGAAGTTGCCAGCGACCACAGTAGTATCGTCAAGCTTCGCTCACCCGTCCGAACTTAAACGTAGATAGCACCCTCGACGTCCTCAGGTGCCCTCGGGTATCTCAATCACAAACGTGGCACCTCCATCCCTCAAGCTCTCCCCCATGGAACTCCCCCATGCCGCCGGGGCTCATGTGATCCTTGTCCCCACTAGTCCTACATCTTTGATCCGCTCGCCAACTTGACCGAATCCCAATACTCGCTCGTTCTCGGAGGCGCGGTTCTTTTGGTCTGCCAGTGCGTGCGCGCTGGGTCGTCGGTGATGGGAACAGGCAAGCAATTCCTCTGGACCGAACAATCGGGGCCCGTGACGGAATTTTTTGGCGCACAAAGCAGCGGACGGGGGCACCGCCCAATGTGAAAGAAGCATTCCCATGTCTTTAGGTGCGTTTTTCTTTCCGCACGAATGGTCCTCAATGTCTGGTTTCTGATGCTTGGCTCGTGCTCGTTACAATCAACAGGATGGTTCAGAGGGGTGTGAACGCGGTTCCGTTGCAGTCAGAGTGGTGCGCGCCGAGGCCATCAATTTCGCCGTCCAAGCCTGTTGAAATGCGAACTCTTCAGATCCAGGAAGATACTGGGGAATGGAAGGAGGCTCTACGGATGGTCGTTATCAACGCAAACTGCGGAGACCTCCTCCAGCCTGCTCCGCTTTCCATAGCACTGGCACTCCTCGGTTCACTCATGATCATCTCTTCCGACACGAGTGATTTTTGTATGTCATTCCCTTGCCCAATATCCCAGAAACAGCTTACTAACAACGAATACCATTCAGCACATATATCTGAGAACACATCCGTCAAGCTCACGTACGCAAAGTATCCCACCGGATGGTGGACGAGACGGCCAAATGGCGCGTATCAACAATGCGTCGAGTCAGTTGCCAGATGCGATCAAGAGAGCCGTGAGGGTCACCATACAGAGCAGGCCCCCATTGAGGTCGAATACTTGCTTCCCAACGCACTCGACTCGGTTTCGGAGATACCGAGGGCCAGAGACGCGTTTGAGAGCGTTTGTTCGGATTTTTGCACTTGCTCTGGAGATCTTGAGGTGTGCGACTTACAAGGTAGACATATGAGTATATCCAAGCCCGTCCTTCTGTCTTCATTGTGTCCGACAGATTGGAAGCGTAGAACAAGTAACGCAACGGGACGAAATACACTTCTCTATCCTTCAGCAACAGGCAGAGCAAGAATAAAATGATCAAAGAAGCCAAGGAGACATCTAAATTGATAAAAATGGTACGAAGCCCATTGTAACAGCCTCTTTGAGTATGCCAGGGTGAACGACTGACGAGGACATCCAGTTCTTTGTAACCGCAGAATAGGACTTCAAGACTCCAAGACTGTAGTCGATAGTCTCCCATCTGGGTATGTTTCATCGTCGTCATCCAGGTATCGAGTTAACGTCTTCACCAGCTGGGAAATCGTGGGCATGCATGCAGTAGAAAACCGGACGAACGCCATCGTGTAGCTCCTATGGATGCCTTTTTCGGCTCGGCCGGGAGTGACTAGTAAACTGGCTCGTCTTCTTTACCCGGTAGGCTCGCAATTTCTCAGAAAGATGTATTTAATGCTGAGCGGCTGGTGACATGCACAGAGCATATGATGCTGCCTTCAGGCTGAGTGATCCGGCAGTCTCTTGCTCAGCAAGTCCTCGGACTCGTTTCTAATGTAACACTGCTCATATCCGGCGGACCTGGCGGCAAGCCTGACTGGGATAACATTCGTGGCTCGGTACGTGTTCTGTATGCAACCCTTCCTCCTTCCAGGTGCTTCATTGTTGTATCCATTCAGAACAAGAAGAGCGGTGACTTGTACGTCAAAGTGAACTTGGAATGATGGATCGCCTCAACAAATCAAGCCCATTTCGTCAGAGCTCTTACCTATCATGACACAAGACGTTGAAATTATGAAGAAGGTCAATACGACGGCAAGGGCGATCAAGAGTCAAGACGATAAATCTCCCAATAAACACAAGTCGACGGTAAATCGGGAGATCAAACTTCTTCCGGGTATCGTGACGCGGTGCGATCTCATTCTGCAGTAAACCGGAGCCCTGGTACCCCAAAGAACGCCTTGACTAACACCGGTTATATGGTATGTTTCTTCTGTCACTGGCGAACTATGCGAATGTGACCGAATCCCTTGCGTAACAAGCTGCAGTCGGAACAGCGAAACTTACGGTGCGTGCACGGCAGGCTAATGCCTTTGACAGTTGACTCACGTTCTCCCTAAGTCGATCAAACGCGCGCATGCCTCGAGTAGCACGAGAGTGTTGTCCGCGGGGTTGATCGGCGGGCCAGCGTGAAATCACAAAGACGATCGCATCCGTGACACAGTTGTCTCTGGAGAACGCCACCTTGAAAGAGACCTTGTACTTATGCGAGCCGTCAAGGCCTTCACGAGTACGTACTCGCCGCCTTGCACGCGTTCATGACTGCCATACCTAAAACTCGCTTGGTACCACAGCGCTCCATGCCTAGTTTCCGTAAATGAGGGATACTCTGTGATAGCTCGTGCTTCACTGTCACCAGAGTGATGTCTTTGGCCGAGCGTAGGTAAGCAAGCGGCCTGCGCCTCTTTCCACGCCGCCACCACCTCGCTCGTCCAGTCTTATTGGGCTCGGCCTGCTCGCGTGCTCGTTCGGTCTCCTTTTCGTCGCACTGCTATTGGGCTGTGCCGCCCTACTTCCCATATGAGCGGCCGCCATGGCGTTGCCCCGCTGACGAACTCCCAACGGGCCATACCGCCCTGCTCCCTTTATCAGTGGCCGTAGTATCACGATTGCCTTCCTGACGAACTCCCCGGACCATGTCGTCCTATTCACTATTCCAGTGGCCGTGGCATTGCTCCACCGATGAACTCCCCGGGCCATGCTACCATACCAGGGGCCGTGGCGTTGCCCACCGGCGAGCTCCCCCACCTACTACCGGGCTAGGCTACCCTACTGACGGGCTACCACCCGCCCGCTGCATCTTCCCCCTTGCGTCCTCCTCCTAGTTTCTAGGTACGGCATTCGCTGCATGCGTCGTCGGACCTCTCGGACCACTGGGGACGCAGCTTACGCCCCCGAAGCGCTTGTGGAGTCGTTTGGGGCCGGGAAACGCTTCGCGCTTTCGCCCGTACCCCGCCTCTGGTGCTGTTGCCATGTCACCTTTGACCTCGGCCAACGATTGGATTCCAACCCTCCTTTTCTGTGGTGGTTCTGACATGCCCAACTCGTATTGAGGAAATTCCTCGTATCCCAATTACAACACATGGACCTACCCCGCGTCTGCAGACTGTCAGCGTTTCACTCCCGAGCCTCGAGATGGCCCAACCCCCGGCTATGACAATATGCTCGGTGGTGGGTTAATTTGTCATCCTACCCGACGGCACTCTGCGAGTGGTAAATGGTGCCAGCAATGGTACTCCCGGTTACGCTCAAGCGACTGGTCAAACATCCTCTTTTGACCTCATGCTTTACGACGAATCGCTGGCTTCTGGTCTCTCGGCACCCCCGCGATCCACAACCCAAACATGCCGAGCGGCAGCCGCTGGTCGAATGCCCCGCTCGGATCGTCCGATATCGTTCGTTTGTATCATTCTGGTGCAATACTTCCCTCCGACGGGTCTACGCTCATTGCTGGTTCCAACCCCAGTATTGACGTCAACCTGACCACCATCTTTTCGGCCGCTTATATTGTTGAGATCTCCTACCCGCCTTACTCTTCCGCGTCGGTTCGTCCGGTGCCCACCAGCATACCCTCTACTCTCTCTTACGGCGGGTCATATTTCAACATCATCGTTCCTACCAGCTCGTATACAGGTTCCTCGAATGCTGCAGCTGCAAATACCACGGTCGTACTTATTCGCGGCAGCTTCACCACCCACGCCGTGAACATGGGCCAGCGTTTGCGCATCCAAACTCCCAAGGTTGCCGATTGACATTGCGTCACTCCCCCCGCAGCCTGCGAAGCGCAAATCCACGTTCCTGAACACCCTCAGGCGCCTCGCATCGCCCTCGACAAATAAAGTCGGCCGTCAAATGGCCGTGCGTGTGCCCAATAGCCCCAGCTTTGGTCCCTCGACCGCTGATCGTACAACCTCCCCCTCGCAAGAGATTGGCGGCCGGCCCCTTCTTGACCCTCTCTGCTTCATCCGCCAACATCCTCTCCAACGGAAAATCCACCAACACCACGATGACCGCACTGGCTGCATACCTGACCACTATATCCAACGATCCAGCACTCAGACAGGCTCGTGCTTGGAAACGTTTCATTCATGTCCGTACCGACGACCTGCAGAGTGTGCGTACCGAGAGGGCGATCAAACGCGTGCACTCCGACCTCGCTGCACACATCAGCTCAAAGGCCGATGTATCCGCGCTCCCTAGCTCGACTAACGTCAGCTCGTCAAATTTCAGCGAGATTGTGGATGGCGTAGAGAGCATAGACGGTACGGTCGAAGGGGAAGCTGTGTCAAATGAACTAAGCAGAAGTGAGGCTCAAGAGGCAGACATTAAAGAGGAAGTGGAGGAAATCGAGGTTGCTGCCCCCTCGTCGCAGGCCGTGGAAGAGCACGTGCAAGTCATCGGGATAGAAAGATCCGATGATGGCATTCCCGATGTTCCATCAGCGGACGATGCAAAGGTCGCTCCGGGGTGTATTGATACGGACGCCGTTACGAACGGTGCTGTTGAGGAGGAGACCACGTTGCCTACTCCTGTTGCCAACGCCTCGACGTCGAGGATTCCTCGCTCGCATTCGGCCGATCCAGAACGGGTTCGCCGACCCTCAAGGGTGTATACCTCGTCGATGGTACGTCGTCGGCCACGGGCGACGAATCACCGATCTCTACCACCGCTTGTCGTGCGTGCAAGAAGCGTTCGCGATCGACCAACCCGCAAGAAGAAAGCACAGCGGAAGGTCGCCGTTGACGACTTCAAGATGATGCGTGTCCTCGGGAAGGGTTGCGCGGGCAAAGTCCTCCTGGTGCGACATAAGACGAGTTCAGACTTGTATGCGCTCAAAGCTATCACCAAGAGCTTCAGCATACATTGACCAAGCAAGCCGTCTTGAAGCATATGGCGAAAGAAGCCAAGTACCCGTTTGTGGTCAAGCTTTGGTGGAGTTTTCACGACAAGGAGAGATTGTCGAGGGTGTGGAAGGCCTCCATATGGCTGGTGTCATTTACCGTGACCTCAAGCCGGAGAACATCCTGATTGGGGCCGACGGACACATTGTCTTGACGGACTTTGGCCTGTTGAAAGAGTTTCCCCGTCGGGCGCTGCCCTCTACTACGCTGCCTACACCTTCTGGAGCTCGCGGAGAATATCATTCCGGCCCAGGTAGTGAACCCACGACTCCACCTTGGATGAAGGGCGAGAGGGGTCAAGACCTCTCAGCGGGTTGGCCAGGGCAGACTGTTGTCCCGGCTGACACTACGACCACGTTCTGCGGTACAGCGGAATACCTTGCTCCCGAGGTTATACAGGGTCTATCATACAGCTACGAGGTCGACCGGTGGAGCTTTGGCACGATGCTATATGAAATGTTGACAGGAATCGTATGTCAAGCAATTCGTGCTTACGTGTTTGTGAGCTGACACTGATGCCGCAGACGCCTTTCTGGGCAAATAATCTTTCGGATATGTACGTCAGGGTGTTGCAGGATGAACTGCAGTTCCATGAAGACAGGGCGATGGACCAAGACACGAAGAGTTTGATACGGGGTGTAAGTGAAGCCCCCCCTTGCGAGTGATATTAGACCCTTATGTGCGTTTCACGATCAAGCGACACCCTTATTTCTCTATGATGTGAGTAGAAGGACGGCACATGTAAGGTTCTGCTCATCCTTGACTCTCGCATTTTAGCGATTGGTCGCACGTGTACTTTAAACGCTACATACGTGAGGCATCTCGCTTGGTTTCGCTCATTTTCGCCTGCTTACACCTGCCCCCTTTTCTTTTCCTCTCGATTAGCCCCCTATATCCCTCCCATCGACCCTCCCAATGCCAGTGATACCCAGAACTTTGATGACACGTTCCTGGATATGGAACCAGTGATAAATGACCCCAATGATTAAGATCAAGCAGATACCGATCATACCGACGGTGAAGCCGCAGATGGCGAAGACGCATCAACTCCCTGCCACTCACGCGGCCCGTCGGTGCACCCAGATGAGAATGGCGTGGACGTGTTCGATGGCTACTCATTCAAGGGCCGTCACTCGGTCACTGTCGACGACGAGGACGAGGAAGGCTCAGGGGACTCGGGAGAGGAAGAGACGCACGAAGAAGACATTCCATCGGTACCTGCCGATATGCTGGATAGTCCTGTTCAACCTTCTCTGCGGGAGCCAGAGGCTGTCACGGAGTTGCCTATGTGTGAGGAGCAGCCGGCGGAGCCTGAACCCAAGACGGTCCTCAGGCACTTGTGGAGGAGCCTGAGGTGCCCGAGCCAGAGAAAGCCATAGCTGTCGTCGAGCCAACACCACCTACTGATTTTTCACCGACACCTCGAACAACGGAACCTCCTGTTCAGGACGCTCCCGCAGAGCCCACGGAAACCGCTCCTTCCTTGCCCGCCAAAGATTCGAAGCCAAGGCTCACCAAAGCTCCCGCCAACGCTAAGGCCACTACTGTTCGGAACACTCGCGGCCGTCGCGAGAAATCTAGCGTTCCTGCTTTGGACCGCTTCCTCTCCG
>JBBPOD010000829.1:0-13810 GCA_038091255.1 Tylopilus intermedius | reverse complement strand
CAAAGGGAAATATCTCTGACGAGCTAATGCTAGTCCAAAGGGCTGATCACAAAACGGACGCGAGCTTACATTCTCATGAAACGAATGTTCTGGGCAAATCGTTGCCAGTGAGTATTTACATAGCAAAGAGGACAAAATACTTGCATTCTTTTCATTCCACTCGATGATTTTGAGCATGTCTTCTGCATTCCGTTTACCAAGATCCTTGACCCAATCAATACCACTTTTCTTGATGGTGTCGATTCTGTTTCAACCCGATCCAATGAGAGATTGTGTGCTGTCTCGAAGTGGCAGGGCTGACCGACATGTCCTGGAGCAGAAGATCGCCTCACTCGCGGGCTTTGAGTTCCGCAGGACGGTGTTTAAACAGGCATATCCTGCAAAGCAAAATGAACAACGCGATGACAGGTAGCAAGTGTCATACCCAGCCGCCCTCTAAAGGTAGTCGCCTTCTTTTCAACATCGGGTATGACGTAGATGGGCTCGGGTTTGCAAGCACGCTTGCGCTTCTTCCGAGGTGCCTCTGGCTCATCCTCTGCGTTGTCCTGGGCTTGCGTTCGTTTGCGAGCTTTCCTTGACTTAGAACGTTTGCCGTCTTCATCCTCGATGGAGACGGAGACCCTTTTCCTTCTTCGTGTACGAGGCAGTGGCTGCTCCGGGACTTGATCTTGGTCAGATCCCTCACCCATCGTCGTGGCAAGTTTTTCTTCGTCGATGCTCCTAGACAGCAGTGTAGCCGGCATCGGGACAGTGGCCAAGAATAGGGGATCGATCCAAAAAAAGAAGGACCATCGGAGATTGAATAGAGTGGCGAATAAGGAATCGTTTCTCTCCCTCGTCGCCAACGTCGAGCGCGTCATGGTCCGAACTATCATCAAAGGAGGTGAGTCGTCGCGCGTAATCGTTGATAATTGTTCTAATAGAACTAGGGGTTTGGAAGGTCCGTCGCGTCTCGGGACTAAGCTTGTCGTCTGACTAACACGTCTGCCAGAACACCGAGGATGAAGTCCTCAAAGCTGCCATTGCAAAGTATGGCAAGAACCAATGGTACGTCGTTTATTTCATTCATCCATTCATGTATCGCTGACTCTTCTCAAGGGCCCGTATATCATCTTTACTCGTTCGCAAGACACCAAAACAATGCAAGGCCCGGTGGTACGAATGGCTCGACCCTTCAATAAAGAAAACAGAATGGTCAAAGGTAAGTTCCTTTTTTCTTGCCTCGCATCGGTCTCATGTCTCACGACACTTTAGACTGAAGATGAAAAACTGCTCCACCTTGCCAAATTGATGCCAACACAATGGCGAACCATCGCTCCCATGGTTGGACGGACTGCGACCCAATGTCTGGAACGATATCAAAAGCTGTTAGACGAGGCAGAGGCGAAAGAGAATGAGGAGCTAGGTCTAACAGGGCCGGGGGGTGAAACTGGTCCAAGTGCCGATGACGTTCGACGACTACGACCTGGCGAAATTGACCCGGACCCTGAGACCAAGCCCGCCCGACCAGATCCTATTGACATGGATGAAGATGGTGTGCCCCTTACACCATTCCCTTCCTCATTTATCTGACTATTTTCGCAGAAAAGGAAATGTTGTCGGAAGCTCGTGCCCGTCTGGCCAACACACAAGGAAAGAAAGCCAAGCGGAAAGCTCGTGAGCGTCAACTAGAGGAGGCACGACGGTTAGCTGTTCTCCAAAAGAAGCGTGAGTTGAAAGCAGCTGGTATCATGTTCGTCATCACACCTTTCTCCCAATCTTACGCACTGAGCTCACGTTTTTATAGTGTGCGATACAAAACTAAGCAAAAGGGAATGGACGTAAGTGCCCGCCATCGATGTTTTGTCGATCTTTATTTATAGTCGGCCTTTTCAGTATAACGCGGATATCCCCTTCGAAAAGAAGCCGGCCCCAGGCTTCTACGATACTTCTGAAGAACAGGCTCGCATAACCACTGCTCCCGTCGGTCAATCCCTTCGGCGTCTTGAGAACAAGCGGAGAAGCGACGATGACGAAGCGGAACGCAGAAAACGTCAACGTCGCAATGCGGAAAACAAGGGCAACGAGCCCCACCAAACCAAATTCATTGCCGCTCGCGATGCCCAGATCCAGAAGCTTAAAGAAGCCGAGAGCATTGGTCGCCGGCGAAAGTTGGTATTACCTGGGGCTCAGGTCGGGGAGACGGAGCTAGATGAAATCGTGAAAATTGGTCAAAGCGGGGAGAAGGCCAAGGCAATGGTCGCAGATGGTAGTGCAGCCACGTCAAAGTTGATCGGTGAATACGAAGGCCTGGAGGGCGCTAGGATGGCTCGGACACCTCGTACAGCACCTCAACGTAAGTCGTTACCCGTATGTCGAGTGCATCTCGAGTTCTGACGGTATGGATAGAGGACAATGTCCTGACCGAGGCCCGAAACCTACGGAATATGATCATTGCCCAAACGCCTCTGCTCGGGGAAGAAAACACCCCTCTTCACATTGGACCAGGTGGCGGGACGGGTTTCGAGGGTGCTACACCACAACATCAGGTTGCCTTCACCCCCAATCCCCTTGCAACACCATTGCATGGTGGTGTAGGACCCGATGGTCTCACCACTCCCCGTGGCGTTGGAGCAACGCCACTCCGTACACCGCGTGACAATCTGAGCATCAACCCCGCAACGGGTATGGTGACTGGTGGTGAAACACCGCGTGAACAGCGACTTCGCGTCGATTCTGCCAAGCGAGCCTTGAAGGCTGGTTTCATGAACTTGCCTAAACCCGAGAATAACTTTGAGTTGCTGGTGCCCGAAGACGAGGAAGAAGAGCAGACGAGTGGTCCGATGCTCGAGGAGGATGCAGCCGAACGCGACGCGAGGCTGAAACGGATGCAAGAAGAGGAAGAGCGACGGATTCTCGCGAGACGATCGAAGCCAGTGCAACTCGGTCTACCCCGACCGGCTCGCGTAGATGTTGCTCAACTGCTGCAGGACCTCGACATCGGTGACGACGAGTTCAAGGATGCACGCAAGGTGATCAATTCGGAACTCGCAGACCTCTTGCTTCACGACTCCATCGCGCACCCGCTCCCCGGTACCAACCTTCCTGGTGGCACCGTGTCGGCGTACGAGATTCCTGATGATGGTGCACTTGCACAAGCCAAATCCCAGATTCACTTGGAACTTGCTACGACGATTGGATTCCCTGATGCCACTGAGGCGCAACTCAAAGAAGGGTTGGTCGCATTAACAAACAACGAAGAGCAAGACGAATCCATCTCGTGGGCACACGTTCGACAACAGCTCGCATTTGACCCCAACGCTCGGAGATGGGTCGATCCCGACGCGCTCTCCCTCGACGAGCGGATAGCAGGCTACACCGCCCTCTTGGACGAATGCCGTCAACAAATCGCCAAGGAGGCTAGCAAAGCCTCCAAGATCGAGAAGAAACTCGGGATCACGCTCGGAGGGTACCAAGCACGTCACACGGCGCTTGGCAAGCGTATCACGGATTCCTTTGAGGACCTGGTGCAGAGCCACATTGACCATGTTAGCTTTTCGCGTCTGGCTGCACACGAGAGTAGTGCTGGTCCTCGACGTGTGGAAACGCTTAAGGAAGAAGTGGAGATTCTTCAGCGGAGGGAGCGCTTGTTACAGGAGCGCTATGGAGAATTGGATCGGGAAAGACGGGAGGCGATGGAGAGCGTGGCGGCGCTCGAAGATAAGATCATGGCGGAGGCGGAGGCGTTGAACGAAGCTGCACTGGCCGAAATGGAAGGCCAAGGACAATGATCACCGTAGTGTACTGTTTTTGTCTTTATTCGTGCTTATGTAGAGATCGTAACGTAACTTGCATGCGTACGGTGGCCAGCATCACATCACTGATGTGGTGTTTCAACGTGGCTGGAGGTCTAATTATGTTGAACGGGTCATCATTGATTGATGCCTCGAGGCTGGGCCATCATGACGCCATCAAGCACTGCACAATGAGCGTGGCGTTGCCAACCGGCCATCCACGCAAGCTTCTGGAAGATATCGTTGATAAATCGATCGATAATCCATGACACGGCGAATGGGTTGCAGTGGCAACACGAGATGAAAACGATGCAGTCGGTGTGAAGGTAAAGCCGGACGTACACCGCATCGGGGAGAGGGTGGAACTATGTCCCTGCATTCTAGAGCATGAGATCACCATCGATAAGGGGCAAGTCCGTCTGATCCGACAAGGGGGGAAGATCCAGGGACGAAAGAGGCAAAAGAAAAGGAGACGTGCCAAACGATCAACGTTGATAACGATATGTGGGCCCTGCGTTCGTTCGTTGTGCCTTGGGCCTAGTGGCTCATTGACATTGTGCGATTGGATTACCCCCTGTCATGTCGTGGAGTGTACGATATGACCCTTGGTGGACATTGGGATGTCCCTGGATGAGTCGTGGACCTTCAAGGGTCCGAACGTGTAGTGCGAGCCAATATCTCTACCCGTCGGGCTCGCATAACTGTCAATGTGGCATGCCCGTCGTGCGAGGCAAAAGGTCAAGACAGCCCGTGCCCGGTGACAAGGGGAATGGCAGATACGGTGGGTAATGTACCTCAGGCTGTGGGCGGTCGTGCCTTGCCTAGAACTCGGACGAGATCATGATCTGGTACATCCCGCCGAGCACGGACAATACGACGGCGCGTGGGACATTGACAAGCGTGACCGGTGACCTGGCGCAGAGCGCTGGGCTTTGTGCGTCACACACGCGCCACGATGTGCTCGCTGCGCCCCCGCCGCCTCTTCCTCGCGCTCCTCTCCCTCCCCGTCCTCTTCCTCCTCCTCCTCTTCCTCACCTCCCGCCACACCCTCTCTAGCCTCTTCGCCACACACACCCCAGTCCCCGACGAAATCCACGGCTTGCTCCACTTCGTCACCTCCCCCGACGAAGTCGGCCGCGTCCTCGGCGCCCCCAGCGCTAGCGACGCCCCCCTCGCCCTCGCCGCGCTTGAACACGCGCTGCACCTCACCCCGACCCCGGCCCCCGACGAGCCTGTCCCGATGGCATGGTACGCCCTCGGCGCGATCGCCAAAACGTCGGGCGACCTCGGCACGCGCGCCGCAGCCCGCGCGGTGCGCGCAGGGTGGGACCACCGGCTCGCGACGCTCCGCCGGGACCACCCCCTCGTCGTGTTCTCCAAGGTATGCCCCGTCCCCCGTCCCCCGTCCACGCGCACGCGATCCTCGCTGACGCACGCAGTCGTATTGCCCGTGCGTGTCAATGGTTACCGGGGTGATCCCACCCCCCCTCCCCTCGTCTCACATCTGAATCGGCGATAGGTATTCGAAACGCGCAAAGAGGCTTCTTGAAACGTATGCGCTAGAACCGCCGCCCGTGGTCGTGGAGGTCGATTTGAGAGGTGGGCGTCGGTGGTTTTTCGGCGGTGTCGCTAATCGTGCGTTTCCAGCGGACGCACCCCACATCAAGACGGTGCTGACGCGTCTCACACACCAATCGACGTTCCCAAACGTCGTTCTACAGGGTCGCTCGCTAGGCGGATCAGACGAGCTGGTGCAGCTGCACCAACAAGGCGAGCTGCGACAGCTTCTGGAAGCAGCCGGTGTCAAAGTCGGCTGGACGGGAGAAGAGGCTACGTGACCGCGCCACTCGTTCACGGGAAATTAGTGTTATTACTTCCAAACTGTCCCCGGTAAGAAAAGAGGCAATTGTGTCATCATAATGGCGTATCTATGGCGTTGAGTGAGGTATTATTGTAAGATCAGCAACCCGGTGAACCATTCCATGCTCAGGCTTCGTGCCTTCCGCTTCCCTTCCCTCCCTCGTTTAAGCGACGTGACCCCGTTTCCGGACGAGATCTCGTTCAATCTAATCGCGTCGTTGTCGGTTATTTCCCTTTTTCTTTCCGGGCTTGACCGTGGCACCTGCCTCGAACGCCCTCCGGGTCAATTCGCCACTTTCATGTAATCTCCGAATTTCAGCCATGACAGCCTTGGCGTCCAGCGCATCACTTCCGACAGCCTGTCCACCCATCAATAACACGGGTAGACCAGGCACGTGCGTGAGGCGCGTCAGAATCGGCGTCAGCACGTGTGCGTCCTCGCGTTGGTCCACCTCGATCACGAGCGGCGCAGGGTTGAGGCGCATGTCGTCCAGCAGGTGCCGCACCTCGCGCGCATCCGACGAGTGACGCTGTCGGTGTGATGAGTGACTCCGGATGACACGGCGAAGACGCGCCGGGGGGCGTACCTTGGTAAAGAGCATGACGGGGAAGCGGGACCAGGTCTCGTCGACGAGCCGGAGGAGCTCGTCCCGCGCGGACTCGCTGCGCGGGTCGAAGTCGAGCACGAGCTGTGGGTCGAGCGGGGTGGTCGGCTCGACGGACGGGGGGAGGACGTTGTGGGGGAGCGCGGCGATGAAGGCGGAGAGCGCGGCAAGCTCTTCCGTCGGTGACAACGCGAGCGGAGGGCGGGGCGGTGCTATGGGCTGCAGGTGATGCGGTGGTCTGCGCCGGGGTGGTGTGAGTTGCTTCGGGGTGTTCTCGTGGTGGTCATAGTCTTGTACGTGTGTGAGGAGCGACCTGGAGAGGGTGAGGGAGGGGTAGGCGATGAAGAGGAGGTAGCAGGTGAAGGTGAAGAGGGAGACGAGGGCGATGAGGGCGGTGCGGTGCTTTATTCGGTGCTTTCTAGGGGAGGGGAAGGGGTGGAGGAGGGGGCCAGGAAGGGGGGACATGGCTGGGTCCTGATTCTGGGCCGAGTGGGATTTAAACGAGGGACGGGTTGAAGGAGTGCGGCGATGCATATGTGATGAGGTTACTCGTTCATTCAATATCCTTTGTTTTTTCGACTTGAATTGGCGTGTGAAAATCGCGTCATAATAATATATGGCTTGGCGGTTATCTTATCGACAGCCGACCTGTCGCCATATGGTCTAGATCTCTAGAGTGCCCCGTGCATCCTAATCTCGTCTTCATCTCTGTCCACCTCAGCCCGGTCCGTCGACGTCGAGTTCGTAGCCCGCATCCCACTCGCCCGCACTAGCTTCGCTTCCACCGGCTGTTGCTCCATTGCCGAGAAATGCTCGTGGAGCTTGCTCATGGCCTGTTGCTGAATCTGCCGTAACGACATCCATCAGCCACCCAAGCACACTCTAGAAGCACCCTTCATACCTCGTTTGCTACCGTTTTGGAAAGCTGCAACAATGGTCCCGTCAATCCGAGCTGGGTGATCGCATATCTGTAGGGGTTACGTCGCTTGAGCACATGCTGTACACCGTATCTCCTCGTGGTACTTACGCGGCGGTGGCCAGTGTGATAACCATCACAAAGTATAGGGGGTTGAACAATACCATCATCGCCTCGTTCCACCCGAGCAAGACCATCAAGCCATATATCCAGTAGGGTACCTGCGCCATCGACGATACCGTACTTCGCTTCGCCTCAACAAAATACGCGTCTGCGTCCCGTCTGAAACGTGCAGTGAGATCGAGGTATTTCGATTCCGAGAAAACCACAAGCGAGGCCGCAAAGTCAAACTCTTCCTCGCTCACGTTCGCTGGTGCAGGTGGAAGGGTATACTCAAACGCCGGGTCCACCGGAGATATCTTCGAAAAGAGCGGAATAAGGTATAAGGTCTATATGTACTTGTTATTAGCCATCCTTATCATTCAATACAACGAAAAACATACTTCATCCTTGGCTTTACGGAATGCGCCCTCAATGTCATCCTCGGGCTTCCACACACGTGGGACCCCATGCTCGTCATATCGGAAACGCTCTTCAAAGTGCATACGCAACTTGCCAAGGATAGCAGTGTCCGCCGTCAGCTCATCGATCTTGGCACGCAGAGCGAGCCATGCACGTAGGCGCAGTGACCCGAGTGCGATCCCATTCTCTTCCTCAGTACAATTAAACGCTACGGGAGAGCCATGTGGGTACCACCGCGAGACGCGGAGCAGAAAACGCACCTTTTGCCTTCTTGAGGTATGACGATTCCGCCTTTTCCAACAACTGCTTGAAAGCCCCCAAAACCTTGTCCCACATGTCCGGCGTCGCCTTGTTCAAGGCAACGTCGACCGGTTCTGAGATTTGCTTCTTGATGTTCCTCTATAAAGTAGTTGTTAGCCTTTTCATGCGTCGTCGTCCAGACGAATTTTCACCTCAATAAGATTGACCGTCTTCTTCGTCTCGTCCTTCCTAAAGACTTCCGCAACGTTGGCAATCTCTTCTCTCAACAATCCGAGCTCCTCCTCCCAGCTCCACTCCTTCTCTTCGATACAGGCTTCCTTCCCACCAGCCTCAAACCGCGTTTCGCATTCGCTCGTCGCCTTTCCTACCACATCCCCAAAGTTGTAATCGGAGCTGTCACCGCTCAGGGTGGCATGCAGTGCAGATTTAAAGGCCGACAAGCAGGATTTGTGTAGGTTCTTGAGTTGGCCAAGGAACAGTGGACTGAGAGTAGAAGTAATCGTGGCGTGTAGGTCAAGGCGTTTCCGAGAATATACACCTTGATGGTAACGCGAAGCATTACGATCGTAACGGGCTGTGTCGCGTAACCATCAGTCAGAAAAGGATGGATCCCGGCAGACAAAACGTACCCAGTGCTTGATCTCGCCAGTTCTTCATCAATGCGCCAAGTCCTTCAACAACTTTTCCGCCCTCAATGGGTCGCTTCTGTGATTTCGATTGCTCGTTGAACTCGGCGAATGCAGTAGCAGAGATCTCGTCGCAACGGAACTGTGCTAAAAGCTCTTGTTGAGTTGGCAAGTCCAGATCCTTGTTCGTTTGGACTTGTTCCTGTGATGGCATGAACAGAGACCCTTGCTGCGCGCACAACCCACGTACCCATATGTTCTCCATATAAACAGCAACACCGTCGGCCGGTATTCTCTTATGATAAATATCTTTGAAGACATAGTCCTCGCGTCCCTTGGTCGTAAAGCGCTCTCTCAGCAATGCAACCTCGCTTTCAAACTTTTCTGTCGCAAGGATCTTGTGCGGGAGAGCAGTGAACATCAGGTCAAAGTAATCCGACAACTGAGCACCCGCCAGCCCGGCGGGCTTTGACAGCGAGTCCCAGATTCGCATGAGGTCAGCAGTCAGCGTGTTTTGAAGGTTGGACAGCGGTGTCACACCGATGTGATCCCGAATAACGAAGAGAAGGAGTGTCCGTGACTGGGGACCGTCTTGGACTTTCTTCCCAAACAAGCCGAGGTTCACCTCGAAGACGGTCTTGAGTAGTCCCATGTTGGCACCTTGGTAGAGACCAACTTGGTGCTCCCAGAGGTTGATGATTAGAACTTCCGAAGAAGCAAGGGAGAAGAGCGCAGATTTGCGTTCGAAATCCTGTGATGATGTCAATCCGTCGGAGCAAGGAAATATAAGACTGGTTGAACCTGGTCCTCCCCTCGCTCACGACCGTCTGTGCCTTCCACATCCATAACCATGATACTCATTGCCTTTCCTCTGCACATCCAGATACCTGCGGCGCAACACAGCTCGGAAACGTGTTTTCGACACCAGTTCCAGAAACTAACTCACCCTTTGTTGTTTGCTGTCGCTGCGTCTCGTCCATGACATCGAACGTTGTGCCGAACAACCTGTTTAAGAGCGTACCTATGCAACCCCGAAAACATAAGTATGGCATCCTCCCGGAAGCCAAAAGAAGAAGACGCACTCTTTCCGGTCGACTGAGACCCAAAGACGGCGACGATGTTGTAGTTGAATCCGGCGTCACGAAGACCCCATTGTTCGATCTGCGTGGACAAGTCCGGGCTATCGGCAACGTCAGATTCCACTGTCCAAGGTCGCAAGGAAGGCACGCCGAGCCGCGGCGACCACAGCGTCCGTGCCATGCGTCTCCAACTTGGAGCGTAAATGCTGGCACTCACGTGAAGTTCTTGTCGTCGTTTATTATTTGTATGCGTTCCGAGGGCGCATTGAAGACGTTTCTGTAGAGCGTCGAGGTCGAGGCTGCCAAAGGCATCAACTCGGATTTTGGATGTGCGGCAGGCACGATGACGGTGTCAGTGCCGTTTGGGAGCGGACCGGTGTTATGCTTAGAACGTGGTGCGTCTGACATGGGATGGACGTCTATGAAGGAGCGAAACGGAGAGTGTAGAGATGTTTGAATAAGATACAGAGCAGCGCAAGGGCAGAGTCGAACAAAACGATGCGTGCAAAGACTCCACGCGATACTCGTTCAGCTCGGCCGTTTCCGATGTCCGACGCGAGGTAGCTTGTTCGCATTTGGTAGTGTACCTCAACAACTACCCCCAAGCCAGCTATATTCGACCCTATGAACGCCACTCGTAACCCGGTGGCTGGCTGCTGTTGAACGCTACGTCGCCCGGCTAGATGAATGCAAACAGTATCAAATTTGAACAGTGACCAAGTTCAGCAGTTGCATCGACTTGGTTGGAGTGGCATCCAACAAAACAGCCAGCTAGGCAACAGCCATCACCAAAACGTCTAGCATAGCCTGCAAGACTGCACCCGGATTCCAAAACGATCCCCAAACGGTTGTACTTGGACGAAACGGTGAGCCCTGAACCCACTCACTGCATCTTCACATCACACTGGGACAACCGACAAGATCCTTCATCTCAAAGCATTATGCATGCGGATCCATCGAGGCTGAACATCGCCAGGCGAAACTCTAGTGTTGGTGGTCATTTTTGTTCTTAATTCACAGCATCAGCTTTCATCGTTGCAGGGAAAAGAACAGCCCCGACTGATGTGCAAGGCAGTGCAAAGGCTTTACGGTTGGTCCCACAGCCATGAATGTAATGCACGGACGAGACGTGCCTTCACTTGTCGTGCGTTATAAAAGGGGGCGCATTGAGCCCTACCCTCATCACCAAATTCACTCACCACCACATCAAACAACCCGCTCTTCTCCAATCATGTTGCTTTACGCGGCTTATAAGAAGTTCTCCAAGAACAAGAAGGAGAAGGAGGCTGCGAAGAAGCAGGGGACGTCGCATGGCGCACCCAACCCCGCTGCTAACTCGGCTGCAGACCGGCAGCATGTCCAGACGTCAGCCTCGCAGGGCGAGCGACGCAGGCAATAGGTTTGTTGTCTCTGTCTATTTGTGTCGCTCCGGTCTTGATGTTTCTCTCCTAGATAGGTCGGTTGAATGCTCCCGCGCGCATGTAACTACCCTACGTAAGTGGAAGGTTTACTGCTGGTTGTTCTTTGGTTGGTGACCAGCATGCAGTGTCGTATGAGATAATGGCTATGTGATGTGTAGTAGCAAGGAATAGACTGACTGTGTGACTCGTCGAATCAGCAAATCGAAATGCCTTTCGGGTCGCAACTGTGCCATTTAATTTGCCGCAAAGTTCCCTTGTCTCTCTCCTCCACCCACACTCCTTTGTCTGTCGCTCCTTCCCGCCATGGCGTCCCCGGACGTCGTCGCGTCCGCCCTCCTTCTCTCCCTCACTTTCGTTTCCCTCCTCTCCTCGTTATACAACTCCCTCGTCCACAGATCTACCCCCGTCAAAATAGCCGTCCCCCTTCTCTTGGCCATATTATCCGCCGCGTCCGGCGCGACAGCTTTGGGCGTGGCCTGCGGCGAGCCGCTCAGAGTTGTAGCTAGGGTGTTCGTAAACATCTTGAATGCCGCACGTAAGCCATCCTGTTCGCATCTCCCTTTGATATCTCACTTATCCTACCCAGTCTCTGGCGTTTCCATTTACGCTCTAAGTCCATCCTCCCAGATCCCCGCATTCCCTCCTCCCTTCCTTAGATTCTTCTTGTCACTAGCCGGCCTCCTTGTCGCTTGTGGTACGTTATTTCACCTGGTCAGTTATTCCTGTCCAATGTGACTTGACAGAACTCGCTTCTGCTCTAATCCCGACGAGTCCCCCCCTTCTCCCGGCCTTGTTAGCGCTAGTATCTCGTGGCATCCTGTTATTCCTCTCCATGGCCACGACAATCCGCTTGCGCCAAGCATATACTGCTGCTTCAATTGAGGTCGATACAGAAAAGGGCCGTGCGGCCAATGACTTATCTGGAACGACACCTGGTCGCGTATCCTCTCCAAACCAAGCTACCTGGCCTTTTCCCGGCTCCCTCGCGTTGCAAGACCAGTCAGAACCCGCCGGCTGCCATGGAAATACGTTAACCCCGACAGACCTTCTTCCTTCGTTGACGTTGACTCGTACACACAACGTGGACGAATATACGATGGACAGGCGCATTTATATTTCCCTACCACTGATCCTCACGATTACGCAAGTATTCGCCGTCCTCCCTGCTGCGTTGCATGTCGCCGCTAGCACGCTCGCGGACTCCGATGACGCAATAGAACATACCCATCCAAGTATCCTCCTCGCGTGCGCAGCTTGCACACTGTTGTGGTCTTTTATGACGTTGGCTACCATTCAGAGTAAGTCAAACATTTTCAGCACCGTTTTGAGCTCACGTTGGTGCGATGTGGACAAGCACTTCCCGCTGCACCTCAACTGCATTCCTTGGAGAAACAAGTCACGTCCGGCTGTGAACACGGCGGGGGCAATTATGACAGACTTCCGCGCGATCATCCTGGAACGCGGGTACCGAAGCCTTCTCTCTGTCGAAGAGAATCCGATTCCCTACTCGATTTTCTTTCCTTGCGAGATCCCTTCGCTAGTCTTCCGCCGCCGCCCCCACCTCTTCCCCCTGTGGGACTTGGCCTCGATGAAGTCGACGTGGGATGGAGCGGAAACAGGGAGATTGGAATGCAATACCGTTTTCCTGCGCCACGTTCGATTGCTAAAGGAGGAAGATGTCGATCAAAGATGGCCCGTGTCAGTGGCAAGAAATGCCTCGTGCATCAAGATTCCGCCCGCACGCTGTTACCCGTGCCAGAGACTCGAGGCACAGAGCCAGACGTATCCGGAGACAGGGGATTTGGGGACGAAGCACGACTCGCGCAGCTCCTGTTGCAGTCCCTCAGTGAAGGTCGTGGGGATTGCGACCCTCCAAGCGCGTCCACTCCCGTGCAGACGGTGCAGCCTCCCCAGGCAGCGCACGTACCGCAAACCTCTCGGTGGAGCACCAGCACCACCGTCCCGTCCATCATGTCTGCGTCAATCAGCAACAGGTCCGGCGTATCGACATACACGACTTGTGCCAGCGAGAAAGTCCCGACAAGCAGGATTTCTATGAACACCATCGCTTCCGCTCTGGGTAGTCGCAAAAGTTCAGAGGCCAGACGGAAATCCGCCATGACTGCCTCGTCTTCGAAGGGCTAGGTTGTCTATTAGCATTTCTCAAGGTCCCATTGAGTACTCGTGAAATCGACTATGTGACTTCTAACCCAATCTACAGGTCTTTCTTCGTTCCCAACTCAATTCGTTAGCCAGCGTCCTTCCGCTCGTTGGAGTCTTTCGTTAAGCCAATCAATGTTATCGTTTAAAGTCTATCGTTTCGTCACTTTCATTACGCTTTGCATCGTCAGTCGCTTCGCATCACGTTCTTTCCGTAGGGCTTTCGCTCTTGATAATCCACGCAGAAAATACTCGTGTAATCCCGTTCCACCGTCCCATAGATGGTGCCTGTTTATCGTTTTTATTGCATGTACGCTCAGTATTGTGGTCCTCGCAGTGTGTCACGGTTTACAAAATAAATGATGTATTTCTTGTAACCGAGGCCACGCATGATGCCTACCGTCGGGATTCTATGTTAGTCTGGAAATTTTACGGCTCCGCAAAATCGAAGAAAGACGGAAGCATGATCGCTATTAGTACAGTGTCTCAAAATGGAAATGCACAGACTTACATAATCTACATCATCGCCCATATCTCCACAACCAGCTCACATCTTGCCATGATCTAGGGCTCAGTAGAGAGCCAAA
>JBBPOD010000828.1:0-13811 GCA_038091255.1 Tylopilus intermedius | reverse complement strand
TAGCTGAGTCGTCATTAGACTCCTGAGAGAGGAGTTTAGCGAGTTCGGATAACCTTTACAACTATACGCAGGCTGTGCCCAGTGTAAGAGCCAAAAAAATAAGCCTGCCACCGTCATAGCATCCTGTGTTGTGCAACACGAACCTTGGCCAACGTCGGGAACAATCCACGATAGAAACCTCTCCAGCCGTCACGCTGGTACGTCCTCTGGATCACATCCCAAGCACCCGCATAGCGCTGCGGATGCCCCGGAGAACCGGACGCCTGCAGTCGGGTGCGGACTAGGTTCAGGGGATAGACACTAATAGCGCCAACGCTCCCTGACACGCTTCCGAAAGCGAGCAGAGCAAGTACTCCAGGCTCTTCCAATCCGGTAGAACGCAGATACGTCAGTTTAAGAGCCTCGAACGTGCTCATGTCGATGGCAGAATATCTGTCAAAAGAATATGAACACCGGAGAAATCATCGTGACAGATAACATACGGAAAAACACCGACAAGACCGATCTACAGTCGATTTAGGGGGAAATGATAGCACATGAAAAGGAGAAGACTGACAGCTAGTCCGCGATAGAAGGCCCGGAATTGTCCTAGTTGCCAGACATGGCGTGCTGCACCAATCAAGGTTCGCTTTCCGCCAGTCGTACTCATCATTTGGGTCTGTCAGGAGCTCAGCAACAGGACAGGGTGGGATATGAATTGATTACTTTGAGCGTTTCGATAGGGTATATACCTGCATCGTGATGAGCCAGGGCACATTACAACGGCGTGGAACTTACTAAGTTGACTGGATAGTCCACCAATGCCGCCTGATAAGAAGCGACTACTGGCACTTATGTCTCGAGGGTCTTCGACATGATCCCAGTACTTGGCAAACGCACGTTTCTGTTCCCGGACGCTGAGCACCGCACGATAGACATGGGTACATGAAGAGGACGAACAGCTGTCTCGTATGTCATGAACTTTATGGCGGACTCTGGGAATATCTTCATTACAGAAAGTCCGTTTCCCGTCCAAAAAGCCAAGATGCCGCCCTCAGCGTATATACGAGCTACAGCACCACCTATGGCCTTCAAGCCGCTGACGCTGGGTTTAGGGCGCACGGAGGTCCCCCCCATCTCAGGGGGACGGGTAATCAAAAAGATCTTGAGACGATCAAACGGCGCAGTACACGTCCTCGAAACTGAAACGCTGTCAACAGATATAATTCACGTATGATGAACGTTTTACCTGCACCCGCAATACCACCTGCCAGGAGAAAATTGAGTGCTGTATGGCCATGTAACCAATCACGGTGTTCCTCCGGCTCCTCTTCGACGCCACCGCCGTGGTTAAGGGTTGTTGATTGTTCTGTGGGGATTCGTGATGGCGCCATTGATACGGGACTGTCTTCGGCGCTTAGACTGACATCACCTGGCGTACGTCAAAGGTGGAGCATGAAATAAAGTAACAAGACAACGGACCTTCCATAGTCACCCTCGCTGGACCCCTTTTGTCATCTCCCAGGAACCTCTTCACTTCGTAATACCGGTAGATCTCGGAGGTCGATACTTTCCGAGGAAGGGGCAATAGGAAATCTCGAAACTGTCGAAAGTTGATAACATGCGAGTGGGGTGATTGCGTCAAGAATGTAATGAATTCCGCCAGGGCAGTGGGAGAGAGGGTGATCCCTGTGGCTATATTGAATACCGGCGCAACGTGTCGCATCAAGGCAACCTACCGGCGTGCTCCAACGCTACCCGGAGTTCCTCCGAGTCCAGATGGCCGTTTCCGTCCAGATCGAGGTCATCGTGGAAAATGCACCACAGCTCTGCCAACATATCCATGAGCAAGGTGATTCCATTTCTCAACCATCCACTGACCAGCCTCCTTGGCATCCGCATAACTCCGGAACACCGGCCAGGGTATGTGGGTCAGGTTTTGACTGGAGATATGGCCACCACACCGCCGCAATAGTTCGTCTTCATAGACTCCCCACATGTTCTCGGCCTTTTCTGGCGCTAGTGACTCGCCAGGTGGGTTTCTGAAAGTGGCCGCGGCTTCCGAGCCCTGAACGCGTGTATTGGGCAAGCGTCGCCAAAGTTCATGGAGCCTCCGTTCTCGGTTTTCTTTCCCTTCTTGTTCCCGGAAGGCAAGCAGGCCGTAGGGGACGGGATGATAAGGTAGAGGGTCGGACCTAAGTCGTGGAATGAATGGGCGATCCTGGACGCCAGAGAGGGATGCTTCATAAAGTTCGCGCCCTGTGGGTTGGGGACGCGAAGAAGACACGACCTCGCACATGGAATGAAAGGTCGAACCTGCAATTTTGAGAGGTGACGGGTTTTAAAAGGGCATCGTCGGGTGGGATGCAAAGCGGATGCTGCCTTCAACGAGGTCGAGCTGGTCTTGGACAATGTTTGTGATTGCTTACTACCAACTTAATTATTGCTTCCACATGGCCAACCCACATTATGCCGCTAGGTAAAAAAAGTACTAGAGCCGAGACCTGACCATAGTTTATGTAAATAACTGCTACACCATTTTGTCCTCGCAAAGCCGAAGAGATGCCACCCAGCATGCTCAGAAGTTGTGGTGGGCTAGGTAAGATATTACACTGATACATCAAGCTTCAGAGTCCCATGCAAATGCGGAACATGCCCTACGAGTACATGTGTCACCGACACAAGAATGCAGATACGAGCAGCGATCCGATGCGCTGCAGTCCCTGCGCCAGCGCTCGACGAAGCGATCTAGGCTTCGAATCCCGTGGTATCATTGGTTGAGACGCTTCATACTTCAAATTGATTCGCGAATGCTCCAGCGATGTGGTATCCCTTATCGGAGGCTCCAACCTGACTGGTACCCCGTAACCGCCCGCGGTACGGGAAGCATTCTCTGGCCACTTCTCAGAGTGTACCGTAGATGATGGCGTCGTGCGCGTCTGTGTGCAGCTCGATGTCCCTGTGGAAGCATGCGATGGCATCCTATTGTGGCCCGGTTCGTTTGGCGGTATCGGTGGGGTAGGGAGCTTGCGTGGACCAAAGGGCCTCGTGGCCTCGGGTCTAACGAGCGGTACCATTTGCTTTACCTCCAAGACGGGGGAATCCTGGGACTGTACTGGAATTTCGGGCAACGGTCGAGAAACACGTGGTGGCGTCGGTAACGGTGGCGGCGGAAGAGGCGGCGAAGGCAGGGGCGGCGAAGGCAAAGGCGGAGGTGGTAATGGCGGAGAGTGACGAGACTGAAAATCACCAGAAAAAAAATCAGATCGAATTGAAAAGCGATGGGTGGGTGGCGCACAATATGCGTTATCGCAACCGGAGAATCACCCTGCGAGATAGACTCAGCCGATCGCGATTTTTGCCGCGGAAGTGGAGGCGTTGGTGGGCGGTACTCCTACCAAACAGTGAGTCTTGATGGCTACTCTATCTTATCAGTCACTCACAGTCTGTGGCTTGCGTTTGCCTCCCGGCCGCATCCAAGGTGTGGGAGAATGTGGGCGCGACAATGGGTCGCCATCATAGTAACTTTCTGATGGGGAGGGAGGATTAAACGTGTGGGTCCTCGATGCCTCAAACTCCTGTGACTATGTGAGCATTGCCACATTGGGAACTTCGCTGAGCACCGTTGCCCACCGTGCTGGCTGGAGACTGCCGCAATGGCTCTGCGTCGCCATCGAGGTCAGTTGAAGGTCCTTCATGGCTCGAAAAATCAACTACTGTGTTAATAGTAGGCAGTGTTGACCGCCGTTCTCTGGAGACCATCCTGTCTATCTTGTCTTTCCAATCATCTGGGAGCTACTCGGTTCTGCATGAGCGCAGAAATTCTTCGACCTAGGTTAATATTCCTTACCGGGGGTCTGTCACTGCTCGGTACGGGAGAGGGCGAGGATATCAAGGCAAGGGAGATTTGCCTGAAAGGTGCCCCAGGAGATGAGGGGGGAGAAGGCGGCGGTGAGGGGATGAATTTCGGGACAGGTTTCCTGTGGCTCATCGAGCGCACAGGATCCACCTGAGACATGGCTAGTGAAGCCGTTGTGGTTAGATCCTCAGGAATGCAAGAGCAGGGCGGAGCGACAGACTAAAGAACCGATAGTTTGGGGGCGGGATGACTGTTCGCTTGAGCGCAGCTGGGCGGACAGAAGTGAGAAGACGAACTGTTAAACGTGAGTAATGAATGGGACGCGAGCAGGCTGCTCATATAGGCAAGAGAGGGGACATGCCTCAAGCTGTACACACGGGGAGTAGGGAACCTGCCTTGAGCTCAGCAGCCACGTTGGCTGGATGCTCATGAATGGGACACGACTCACCTCATGTTTTCCATAAATGTGCAGTGCTTGTGAACAGCCTCGAGGTGGTCCATGATCACGACAAATGGATGCCATTGAAGTATAGAGCGGGCATCCGTCTCGACTACGTCACGGCCATGGCAACCTACATAGACGCTTGGTCCGGGTCGAGAGCTTGATACCATATGCCCCCCTGACAAGCGATTACTGCAAACGGAGGCCGTGATCGTTGATTAGACTTTGATTTCTCCCGCTCGCGCATGCGAAACCGAGCAGTGCCTTGAACGAAGAAGCCAAGATGTGCAGTGGGTTCCGAAAATGGAATGTTCTGTAGAATGAATATCCTCAGATCGCACTGGTCCACCCAACACTGGTTGCGAATCATAGCGATGCCGCGGCAATAACTCAATGCTGACTGAGCGCTGAGCCCCGGCGACCCGTGATCGTAGAGAGGCACAGTCGTATCCATGGCTCGAGATGGCACATAAGGTCCGGAAACAGGGATGTGCAGTTATGGCAAACTATATGGGCATACAGGCCGATGGAGATGAATCATGTGAGATGAAGATGAATGCAAGACCCGATGGAGTTGCGGGGCAAGATCAGTTGTAGATAATAACGTATTAGGGGTATCCTTTCGTCGTGAGCGTAGAGGGGGGCGCGAGGTACGTGAGAACATCATGAGTGACATTACGCAGAAGCGAGATAGGTAAATAAATCAGCATAATACCAGAAGTCCAGAGCAGGGGAAAATGATGCATCATTAAGGCAACGATGCCTTTTCTTGGACTAGATCATCACGTCTTTTCACATCGCGATTATGTGACCGAGAGCGTGTGCGTATCCTGGTCTTCCAGTCACGAACCCACCGGGATAAACGTTCGTTTCCAGCGGGCTGCACGGCATCCGATGGTGAGAGAGACTTTCTCGATATGAGAGCACGTAGCCGATCTCGTCCCAGAATGGGTGCAAGGGACAGGAAGGATAAGATCGTGAGTTTCAGGATAATATCGGGAGAAGTCAATAGGGACGAAACAGTGTGGTGACTTGGAGAAGGGGACGATACGACTGTTTGAAGGATATCACCGATCTGGCAAGTGTCAAGTGATGTTGCTCCGATGCTATCGGGGAACATACCTGGCACGTGACTGCTGTCCAGGGAAGACCGCCAATGAACGCAGCTAGGAAACAATCGGTCAAAGGAACACCACAGACACCACACGCAATGTTAATTCCCGACCAGGGTACAACCCCAATGAGGCGCAATATGGACAAACGAACCCAAGCCGGTGACCTGGTCTCCGACCCGGTGGTCAGGTCAGTCTCGCCTTCCAGTGCGTTCCGGGTCATGTCCAGTGCGCGTGGAAAGAGTTTGCTGAGAACTGGGGCTAGGGGCGCACTGAGCGCCGTGGCGGCCACTGATCCAACGGTCGTCAATAGTGTCAACAACAAGGTGGCCAGCAGCGGGTGAAAGAGAGCTCCACCCAACACATTCTACGTGAGCCAATTAGTTCAAACGAGTTGATGTGGACAGACACCGAGTTTCAACCGACCCAAATTACGCCGCCCGGTATCGACCAGGCATGTTTCCAAATCGCAGCAACGGAAAGCACACCAATAATGTGCGCAAACGGGCCTGGACCAAGCTGAGAGTACTTTTGCAGCTCCCTTCCGAGCTGAGCGAGCTCAGTCAGATTCCGTGGCCACGTGACCGAGATGGGTAAGGAGTAAAGGGACAAAAACACTACTGAAGTGGACAGGGGGAACAGGAGCATGACGGATAGGATCGGTGTGCGTGCCTGACAAAGATATCAATCAAGCACGAGCGGAGGGGAAGCGTTACTGACTGTAGGGTGAATGGGCCAACGAGATGAGGAAGCATCTTTTTCGTTAAGAACGTCACCAAACGAGGATTGCGATGAAGCCGAGAGAGGAAGAACGAGGTCAAGTTCGGTGCGTGGTGATGTGGGGGTTGAATAATCAGAGGGACGCAACTTTGTGAGGTGAAGGAGTTCTAGACACTTTGTAGCTACGGATGAAAGCATGAAGGATTTAAAAGTCGTCATTGATGAGGAAGGATTCTGCGGAGCGGAATCAGGGGAAGGGATGTCAGAAGAGGGGTCCGTTTGTTGAATGGGGAGGACAAGAGAGGATGAGCGACGTCTTCCGAGCGTGTTTATTGACAAGGCGGGGCGCACACACGTGGAGGAAGCGCGACTGCGATGGGGAGAGGGGGCTGCCAGAGCCATGACGGACTGGATTTAAGAGTCGAACCGAATTCACCAATAACGTCACATCCAAATCGGCACTTCGGCACTCAGCAGAGTATAACGTAATATCATTCGACTCAGCCAGTTTGCTGACATACCATCGTGCATAAGCAACTACAAGCGATTTAGTGTGCCCTCCGACTCTCTTGAATGACTGCTCCAAGCTCCTCCAGCTTGCGTTTCGACCGCAACAATGTACCAAGCTGTTCCGCACAGTCAGTCCTCCCAACGTCATCGGGTCCCATCTTGTGTGCAAACTTACCCGCTTCTTGGTCAACTTGCGCGCCTTTTTGTCCTGCGAGAGATCACCGTAAACATCAGCTAGTCACGAATACTCGAATACACTCACCTTGGAGTTCCTCAACAACTCCATCACTCGTCGTTCATATGGAGAGAATCCCGCAACCTCACGAACGACGGATCGCACGAACTTGGTTTTAGTGGATTGGATGCCCTTTCGCTGACTTGGGCGGGTGGTTTTGGGGATGGCCGTTGTGGGGTGGCCTTTGTTGGGGCCATGTCGGAGGTCTAATAGGCAGGTAAATAAGCCACACTACCAGAGCTGAACTCTGAAACTCACTGGTGCGGGCCATGATCTTGACGGTCTTGATGATGCCTGTTGCGACCGAAAGTCTCGCTCAAGCGGCCGCGAGTATTGTGGCTGTGACGGTGGCTTACACCTGTACAGTTTTCCTCCACGCCCTCATTTGGAAATGCCCCTGAGCAAGCGAGTTTGTTTATTCTAGCTAGTTAATTATTCGTATCGAGATTCGAGATGTGTCTCACTACCCTCACCCTGCCTGTACTACTCGGACCCATACCAGCATCACCTGGACCCTTGGATGCCGGACCCAAAGTAGGGGATGTACGCGCAGAAGATGGTAGGTGGATCGGTGTGGGTGGCCGGAGCAAATCGACGGAGTGCTCACCTCGGAAATGATGTCTCCGCCGACTACCACCCTCCTCCTCTTCCTCCTCCTCCTCTTCGTCATCTTCGTCCTCTACAGCATCCTGCGATTGATGACATCCGTGAAGCAGGGACGAATCTGAATCTGAAAAAAAGTGGCTTACCGGGTCAAAGTCTTCCATATGCTTGTCAACTTCCTCATCTTCTTCGTCATCGACGTCACCATATTCATCATCGTCTATCCAACGTCCCCGCCAGTCCACCATATCCAACTCTTCTGGGCTCTGAGGCCGCAAGCGCAACCATTGCATCCGTGGTCCGGACTTGGCCCGCTCGCTCACTTTGAACCCATATATCCGCGGCTCGTAAATACGGCCTTCCGGTCTTTTTTGGCCCCCATGGGGATTGGGGTTGACGAAAGGCGCTCGCTGGGAGCTATTGCCAGAGTCTGGAGACCGTCCTGGGGAGAGCGACGATTCCGCCGACGAAGACGGTTTCCAGAACGGTGCGGGAGCAAGCTCACGGTAGCTTTGGAAAAACAAGTGTGCAAACGTAGTCCCAAAGAATGCCCCTACATCCCTCAACCATGCATCAGCTCCCAAGAACCATGAAAGGGAAGCGAAATACTCAAACCATCAACTCCTTGAAAACGGCTGCTCGGGGGCGTGTATATGTCGTTACAGTTTGGGCAATAGAGTTTGACCGTATCGATACCAGGAAGATCAGAGCGACCACACGGAACGACATTGCACCCTATACAGTTGACCCGCGGGCAGACGCCGAACGCGGCACTTTCGTACTTGTCGACCTGAAAAGAGTGTGAGATCATGATAGATCAGGTACGTGATAGGAGCAGACCATAGCCTGCAAGCCCGCCCGCGTCAGGATGTAACGCTGATGCACGAGGCCGTATAAAAGCTCGGCCGATGCTTCCACAATCGAGACGTCCGGAATTTTCGACGCGTCTTCATCTGAATTGAGTCATTAATGAGTGCGAGTCCCGCATGGGCCGAGGGCAAACACACCTGGCTCGACGTCCAAGACCATCTCCATCGCTTCCTTCCAGAAGGGAACCATGGTATTCAAGCCTGTGAGGTTGAAATCATCTTCGATAAAGTCCTCCGATACTTCGCAGAAGTACTCGTGGCCAGGTAGAGAACAAAACCAACTAATCCACGTGAGCGTGGAAGTAGGAGTAGAAGATGCTGGTCGAAGGCATGAGTGCAATGAGTCCCGTGGTAATGCCCTGGATTGGACTCACTGTATCCCTCGTCCACCTCGTCCATTACTTCGTCTGCCTCGCCATTTCCACTTATAATATCCTCTTCGAGCTCGGCCTGATCTTCGACCTGCTCGTGGGGTCGCGACATGGAAATGTTGCACAGCACAATCGGGCTGGCGTGTTTGAAGCACACCCCGTCATGTCTCGATCGGGTAACTGTCCATAAATTCAAACTCCGACAGGCGTCGCAGCTCGGACCAGCTCGCGTAGATACTACTCGAATGAAACCCGACTCTCCACCCCCTCAAGTGAAACTGCACACCGCCTGCTCACTGACATGACCCGCCCAGAACGAAGGTCCCATGATAACGAGCAGCAGGAGTTGCCCGACCACCCAGCTCAGTGCGACGTACAACGATGCCTTCCACCCCACGAGCGCATCCACTTCGGCCGCAAACGTACTCACCGTCGTGAGGCACCCACAATACCCATCGCCCAAACCCTGTAGCAAGGAACATGCGTCAGGGGAAACGGACGGCACACCCTGCAAAACATGGAATGCCCCGAGAAGCGCGGTGCCTAACATGTTGGCGGTGAAAGTGCCGAGAGGGAAGAGTTTCATTCGTGGGTTGAGATTGATCGAGAGCAGATATCTCGTCAGTGTTCCTGGGAAGGAGAAAAGGAGGGCCGCAGTCGCTTGATGACGGTAATTGGCAGGCAAGCGGAAATATGCAGGGAAGGTGGCAGCGTAGGTCAAGATAGATAAGAAGGTGAGGCAATACCGCACGTTTTTCTTGGGCGGTCTCAGGGATGGGAGGTATGGCAGGATCGACCTGGAGGCGTACACTCCAAACGTGAGAGAGGCCAACGATAGCAAAAGGGTAACCCATGTCTTAGTGAGTCCGTCTATAAACTGGAAACGTAAAATAAGGCGAGTGGCTTGATTAAGGGCAGCAGACTTACGTCTCTAAGACCCGCTCTGTGAAATTGCCCAGAATTAACCCAAGAGTCGAATACGTCGACCTGCCAGCCGGAAAACGTGGTCAAAGATCCACAAAATCCTGTGGGCGGCCATGAGTCATTAAAACGGCGTCGTGAAAGCCGACCTCACCGGTGGTAACGGCTGTATACAGAGGTCCGTAGCTGCATGGGATTGAACGATTGATTGCGGTCGTGACATGGAAGGCACGCTCACAAGTTACCGAGCGGGGCTTTCAACCCCAGGGCAACTCCCATGATGAAGCAGCCAGTCGCTTGGACGTAAGCTAATGGAAATATACTCTCTCCTGGATACGTGGTCAAAGCTTGTAGACCGAGCCTGGCGAGCGCGCCGAGGATGGAGGCGGGCATGAGAAGGGCGAGGACATGGATCGAATAAGGGTGATATATCTTGGCGGGGGGTAAATCTTCATCCTCGTCAGGTGGACGGTCTATGCTAGCGAGAGAATCCGCAGAGACCACCGTACGGTGGCTGGCGATGATGGAGCCAACGTCGTGGTGACGTTCGGCTCCAGTTGCGTTACAAGTAACCATTTGAACTTGGCGCGACTTTTCACTCACTGGAAGGGTGTCAGACTGAGAATTTGAGGATGGACTGACACCCTGCGAGATGGGCTCCATTCCGTAGACTGGGGCCGCCGCCGCCATGGGCTGGTTTCTTATCTGCTCAAGTCTATGAATTGAACGGAGACGGAGAGTTCCCAATCACATGACTTAGCAAGTGATGATGTCTACTGCGGCGACGACCTAGCACAACACACAAGTATACCACCGTCATCATGAGCAACATGGAGAGTCAGTTGAACACTTGATTTCCGCCTTCGCCTCTCTCTGACCCACCCCACAGAGACCTTGTTCCAACTCAAAGTGTGCCCGCCGCCATGACCCTCCGAGTTGCACTCTGATGCCCGTCTCACACAGTTCACCGCAAAGACGCTCAGCAGGCAGGCAAAGAAGGCACAAAAGGATGAGACGGCCGAAAGGGCGAGGCTGAAAAAGGTCCGTCGTGCCGTCTTGCGATCCGCGCAGCGCACCCTCATCATCCACACGCAGGCACTCCAACAAGGCAACAACGACGGCGCACGGATATACGCTTCCAACGCGATCAGGAAGAAGTCTGAGTCGTTGAATCTGCTTCGTCTCGCAAGCCGCATCGATGCCGTCGCGAGCAGGGTGGAGACCGCAGTCACGATAAGACAGGTGACGGGCAGTATGACGTCCGTGGTCAAGGGAATGGACAGAGCGATGGAGAGCATGAACTTGGAGAAGGTGCGTCGATGAGCTCGAGCGCGACACTTTGAATATCGATCCCTCGATACCAGATTTCACTCGTGATGGACAAATTCGAGGCGCAGTTCTCGGATCTGGACGTACAAACGTCCTACATGGAAGACGCAATGTCTAGCACGACCGCCGTCTCCACACCGCAGGATCAAATAGATCAGCTTATGAGGCAGACGGCAGAAGAAGCAAACATAGAATTACAGCATGATCTCGCTGCCAAGGACCTCTCTGGTCTCGTGCCCGATCTGACCAAAGGCGAGACCATCCGCGAGGAGGATGCCAAGTTGGTGGAGAGGCTGAGAGCCCTTCGGCCTCAAACATAGCTATGGCCCAGTGAATCATGTATACTAGTACCATCAACTCGGATTGTATATTCACTCCACACACGGCGCAAGACATGGTGAGCTAACCACGATCAACTTTATGAGTGAAATCGAAGAGAAGGAGCGACACGATTTACTACCAAAGGATATAGCAAACAATAAAAAGCGATACAAGTATGCAACAAGACATTAGATAGCAAAAATTTACCAACAACCAAGATCAAAAGTAGGCCATATATGCACGCACCAGAGATCATTAACAATATCACGGACATCATCCACCGTGACTCTGAGCGAAAACGGTAAACTCCGACATGAGTTTCTCTCTCTCTCGTTCATTGAGACCAGATTCCGCAAGAAGTTTTTCGACCCGGGCTAGCAGCCCAGAAGGACCCTCAAGCGGAATAACGTGTGCGTCAAAGCGGCGGACGTCTACACACTATATCAGACATGGATGTAAGAATCGACGAGTGTTCTTACATTTTTTGAAAGCCTGGAAGCGAGACTCGGATAGTAGACTTTCAAACATTTTGGTGACGTCCGACCCGTTTGCCTTGTTTTTCTCCAACTTGGCTTTTTCCCGCGCCAGCATCAACCCTGGCATAAGGATTTCTTCTCGTAGGCGGGAAGGAGCCCATGCAAGTCCCAAACCAAGATCAAGGGATCGTCCCTTTCCTTTAGGCTTACGTTCCCCGGGATTCGGGCGACTGCCGTGCTCTGGTGTGTTGCAGCTTTGTCCCCGCGAATGTTTCCCTCGAACATCAAACATGCCATGGAATGGAGTTGAGGGCTGAGATTGGGTATGATCAGGGAGACCGTCGAGACTTGGCTCATTTGGCAGGTTGAAGGCACGGGGATCCGGGGAATTGGGTGCTGTAGAGGGGTGCTCAAATGCAAATGTTCCGTGCGAAGTACGCAGGATACGCCTGCCAGATGCACGACCCCAACTGGAGGATTGGCCTGTTGGACCAATGTCTTTCCCCGTCGACTTTGTCTGTAAGGAAACAGACGAAAATGAGATGACCGACGTGTCGCCCGTATGATCTGGTTTCAACATCGGCGAGTCTGCCTGGTGCGCATTCAAGCGAGACTTTGCCCCCCGCGCAGAGTCTTCGGATGCAGTCTGCTCCAGTGAGTTAAGCCGGGTGTTTGACTGCGGTGCGCTATCTGGTGGACCATGCAGCTTCTGCCGATCTACGGTGGAGCTGCTCCCATTGAGGGCGGAGACGGGACGCTCAAAGTCGAAGCTCCCCAGTTTACCGCGGTGACTTGTCATGTTGCGCGAAGGGCCGGATATCTTGCGGGTAGGCGCATCATGGGAAGCGGTAGCTGGCCTCCTGCTCGACTTTTGTGCGTCACCATCTTTTGATTTAGGCACGTCTTTGCTGGAAAGAAATCGTGGAGTGAAACGCCCCTTGGAAGAGGTGGCGCGCTGCGCATCCGGATGTGACCGCGAGCTCGAGACGAGGACTTGCTCTCGGTGAGCGATGGCAACAGTCTTTTTGCCTTTGGCGGGAATTTCAATCCTGCTAGAATCGACTCTAGGGAGAGAATTGCTCGGTTGCGAGGGAGAGTCCACCTCTCCTCCTCCTCCTGGCCGTTGTGGGGTTGGCGGGGTATGGATGATCTTGGGTATCACGTGCAAACGATTTGATGAGAGGTCATTTTCCTCGGATGAGACTGAATCTACGGTAGGCAGATGTGAGAAGGCGGGATGACGCGGGAGATGTAAAAGGTGATTGCGAGAAGGATTTGCTGGGAGAGATTGGGAAGGGAAATCGAAGGACGGAATCGGGTCCGGGACAGGAATCTCTCTTTCCTTGCCCTTGTTCCGACCTCCGCCGTCGGGAGGTGGTTTATGGAGAGAACGGGAGGTCTCTTCTGGAAGGGCGACAGCGCTGTCGTGAGGGGGGCGCTCTGAACCGACCGAGTGTCTTCTACCATGCGAGCGACCGGGTTGAGGGTTCTGTACGTGTGGTAGGGGCAGATGACTGGTGGATGATTTTGGAGTGCTGCGCTGAGAATTTCCGAGACCGAATGATCGGCGACGGGGACTAGCGGACAAGGGAAGTGGATTAGAGGGGGTAGGGATAGAGTAGGGTGATTTGGAAGAAGAAGAATCGTCGACAGACTTTGGTGTAGTGGGGCGAGAGGAGAATCTGAATGAACGTTTTCGAGATGAGGTGATCTTGGGATCTGACGTGGATGTCGAGGTAGAGGCTTTACTCTCTGGAGATGGGGTTGAATGATGGGGGGTGGAGATGGATGACGAGGATCTGCGAGTGAGAGAAATGGGGAAAAAGGAGTGCCAAAGTAACCTGCGCCTTGTGGAGGAAGGGGTTTCGGAGCGATGGAAGTTGTTATCATCAGAATCGTAATCACACGTGTCACTGTATTGATCGTGATCCCGGAGGGAGGTGTGGGTGTCAATGCTGTGAGAGTGGTATGCATATGCGTGGCGTGCTGCGTTTCTGTTCCTCAAGGAATCGGAAGGGAGTGGAGTGATGGTAGAGTGGGTATTGGTGGTTGTTGAAGAGATGG
>JBBPOD010000827.1:0-13815 GCA_038091255.1 Tylopilus intermedius | reverse complement strand
ATCCCGAAGAGGGGGGTGATCCGGACTACGCTGAGCGTTGGGGAGATGTATATTCGAGTCTACGAAGTCCTGAGGCGGTGTCAGACTCGGACAGTGTATAAGTACTCTTACCTACTCGCCCCTACTACTTGATCAGACGCCTGTACCTAAGAGTAAAGTGCTTCGTGCACCTGAATGGGACATCTACGTATGAATGCCCGTTGAAAATGAATAGGCGTTTTGACGGCGGGACCAGGATTAAACTCTCTGGACTCTCGCCGGCCACTTCCGCTCAGCACCAAGTTTCTTTTTTTCAGAATGCGGCGGCCCTCTGGGCAATCCTGGACTGGACCACAGTGACATTCAATCAGTGCGCACGTGAAGAGACTTGGCAAGATATCATTGAACAACAAATACTCTCTGGACAGTCTGACTTCGCTCCGCACGAGCGGAAGGAAGGTGCGGGGGGCTTGTATGCTATACAGTGCAAATACAAGTTAATACTACGTGAGTACTAGAAGGGGAGTGTGTGGGGGGGTAGCGCAAAGCGCTAGCCGGCCCAGGACGGAAACCGACATCTGCTGGTGGTGAACTGTGAGGGCGGGTGGGAGCGCCAGGGACAGCGCGAGTGCGGCGGTGCGAATTGCGCGCTCGGGGCCTCACCGCAGGTTTTGATGGTTGAGTCTGGTGGTACACCATCCTCGGCAACCCGCCTGCTCCTAAGCCGCTCTTTTCAAACTCCCGATGTCTAAGACACAGTCAAGATGTGTCTCCCCACCCTCTGACGCAACTTCCCTACCCGTAGGGAAAGCGACAGCGCCAATGCGTGTGCATTCACGGTGAACGAGAGCGAGCAGCGCATATGTGCATGCGTTCATACAAGGTAGCGAGTGCAAAGACGAGAGAGGGCGCGCGTTCGCATCCGCGTCCATGCAAAGCGGCAATAAGGGCGAGCGAGAGCCGGGGAAGACCAGCAGCGTCAATCATTTCGGAGAGGACGACACATGTGGCCCACGTGGCGTCGTCGACGTGGTTCGTGCTTCGCGACGTGGGAGGGCCTGGGGGAGCCACCGTCGCACTAGAAGGAGAAGCGACGGGCAGTACATATTAGTGCATGCTTGAACGAGGGCGAGTGGAAAGCGTGTGATGAGTCGATGAACAGCGACATCCCCGTGTGGCCCCAGGTGGCGCCGGTGACGACCTTGAAATCTGTCGTCGTCGTTCTTGCCAGCGGTGTTGTCTTCGGGATCCAAGTTACTCGCGATTCGATTCTCCGTTGAGCCCTCGTCCCGAGTCAGGCCCACTGAACGAGCCTCATCTCCCGTTGCGTCGTCAGCGTCCTCCCACTGCTTTCGTGACCTTGCTGCTTCGTCAACGTTGTCTGCATGGATGCGCTATGCGCCTAGACTTTGAAGTTGTAAGGTCGCGCTCGTCGTCGTACCATTGATAGTGTTACGGTGGGTCCAACTTGAAGGTTGATGCCTTCGGGATTTTGCTGGGGACGTTCAAGGACAGACTCAAGGGAATATTTGACGCTGGCTAGGACCTCACGTAAAGGGAGAGAGTAGGCGCCTGGGGTAGTCTTTAGCGAATGTGCCTTTTCGGTGGCGATGACCTCCGCGCCTTGTGTCCGAATGTGTCTGCCACTGGCAGTGGGACTATAGTAGGTTAGCCAGCTGCCAGATACTTCAGTGCCTCTCAAAAAAATATTTGAGGCCCCGATTGCCGTCGTCGTCCTGGTCTACCACCGACAGTGAGCTCTTGCCTAGGTAAGACATCACAAAAAACCACCCAGGCTACGGCTCCTTGTCTGATCGTCTCGCGTTTGCTAGAGGATGCATCACGCACTCGAGATTCGGGATATACTTGACACCATCTTCTCTACCTTCGCCCCCAACACGGATCCATTGAATGGCGAGACGGTCGCTCCCGACTTAACTGCTCTTGCCAGAACATGCCGTACCTTCAACGGTCCAGCATTGGATATACTCTGGAGAAAATTGGTTGGTACCGCCCCACTGGCGAGGTGCCTTCCCGGCGCTTCCTGCTATCGTGCCGAACAACAAGTAGTGAGGTTGCTCCAAGCCATCGTTGACCTTGTTTAATAACCCTCGCAGTATTCATTCACGAGATCGCTCACGCAGAAGGAGTGGGATACCCTCCAGAGCTATACACGTCGAATCCGATTTCTAATGCGCTTCCATCGCGGGCTCGACTGGGAATCTGTCAAGACCTTTTTAAAACCTCCTACCACTGTGCCGCTCTTCCCAAACCTCCGCATTCTGCAATGCGGATATACAGAGAAAACTATGACATTGTTACGTCTACCCCTCCCGTCCTTGCTTCATCTCTATGCAAGGTTCGAGCTCGATGATCCAAATGAGTTCCTGGATCCCCCCCGCTCGCTTCCCAAGTCCTGCCCAAATATTACAGGATTTTCCTTCAGAACGAATCAGTCTGGTATCGTATTCAACGAATTTACCTCCGATTGTATCTGCCGATGGAAAGACCTACAACGAGTAACGTGCTCGGAAGCTGCTTTGGATACAGATGCTCTTATACATCTCTCTCGCATGCCTAGGCTTACGCGTCTCGAGTTCGCACTTAGCGATACATTGCCAATCTCCGACAAATCCTTCATCTTCCTCAGGTTGCGCAACATGACAATAAATTCTAAATTCTTGGAGCCAGCAGCACAGTTCCTCTGTCATACCCGACTGCCTGCTCTGATGATCTTCAGGACTGTCGTCGACAGCCGCCCCGCAGGGCGGGATCTCACCTCCTTTCTGGCCAGTCTCCCGTCGTCTAATTCTGGTCACACCATCGAGATATTGGAGTTGATACAATACGATCGCTTTCGAGTTTATGACACCCGGGCTGATCGCTTGGAGGCTCGCCCCCTTGGCTTTGAAGACTTGCGACCATGCTTGGTGTTTAGCAATCTTCGTCACTTGGAGCTGAACATCGAGTGTAATGTCGATCTGACGGACTTCCGAGTGTTAACACTAGCCTCGGCTTGGCCGAAGCTGAAGTATCTCAAGATAAACATGCAGTGGGGTTGGGGGAATTCGCGAGGTGGCATTACTCCGGGGGGACTCGTCCAGCTTCTTCAAATATGTCGGTCGCTCAGTTATATTTGCCTTCGCCTCAACACGCAAGGTTATACTGAAGTGCCACCGAGTCAAGTGCCGATGAACCTCGGACTGTCATTTCCAGCCAATCTTGCAATCAATGTCCTTGACTCGACCATCGCAATACAATCTGTGACAGCCATCATCACTTTCTTTTCCGGCATCGCAGCTTGTACTCCCTCACGCCTTTATCTCGATCGTGGCTTGAATATGCCCATGATGAGCGATGAGGATGCAGAACGCTGGGACCGTGTAATTGATCTATTCCATGATACCGTACCTTGACGGCTCAGCGCTCAGAACTGAGTCATCCACCTGGATAGGGGACTGACGAATCCCGGGATGACCCACCCTTGACGGTCAGGCATGGTTCCAAGCATTTGTCCGTGTATGGTTTTTGTGTACTCCAGGAAGAAAATACAGGAGAGAATGCAAATTTGGCGACCAAGCAAGGAGGCTAGTATGATGACTATGTAGTTAGAAAATCTAAGCGATAAGTCACGCAAAAAAGCCTGAGTTACGCTAACCCCACTTGTAGGGAACTTCCACATGGAAAACCCTGCAGACAAGCATGGCAAGTGTGGCCGCCGGTTGGATCCCACCGATCACGCCCAGCGCACTGAGCCTTCCTGCTTTTGCATACGCGTCTACCATGGGGACGCCTGAGATGAGTAGCCACGCGGACATCCACATCCAACCCAAAATACCGCCCATCGGTTTCCCGGTGGTTTTCTGCCAAACACGCTCCAAAACCACCCCGAAGGCGTTCGTGAGGTAGAAATAAACGCAAATGGCCAAATTTCCACGTCGTCCCAGGTCGACACTGTGAAAGATCGCAGAAACGAGGAAGGCTCCGAACATGCCTCCAATCGGACCGAGAAAGCGTTTCAACGGCCGATAACCCAGGTTCAGAACCGAGTCGCGCATCAGTTGATGCCACCGACGTCCCCATAGCTGGGTCAGAGACGTCGAAAACAACGGGCCATCGAAAAGGGGTGGCCATTGGGAGGGGTGGTGGCGGAACAAGATGACGCACAGGATCGCCAGGAGGTGGTACGAATGCTGCAGCCCGAAGTACGCCGCCGCCGCTGTTAAACAGGATACAAGTATGGCTCGTGCGTACTCGAGGAAAGGAGGAAGAGTGTTGTCGAATAGAGAGCCCCCTCTAGGGGAGCCGAAGGTCTGGGGCGACAAGACGCGAATTATCTGTGCACACGCGTCGAGTGCGAAGGCATGAAAGGCAAAACAGATTGCCATCAACAACACAAAGGTGACGCGGGAATCGGTTTCAAACATGGGTTTGGGAACGACGAGTCCTCGGGACCAGTTCCATCCGATACCTCGCACGTCTAGTAGTAAGTCCCAAGAGTTCCAACACGCCGTATAGATGTTATCCGGATCTGTTTCGTTTCGTTTGTCTACGGGACTGTGACGCCGATATTTGAATCGTGCGAACGCCCACACGGCGCAACGCGTCGCGAGGCTACACATTTGAGTCTGATGGAACCTGTGAATGGAGCACAACAAAGAATGGTGAGTGATACTCACGATGAGCAAGACATTCAGCCCGGCTTTCATGGGATCACCTCCTGACATATCCACGAATGTTGCACGCCAGGCTAAGTAGAGCGTGATGGGCAAAAAGGCCATCCGGTAGGTGCGCGTTCCACCGAGCTGAACCAGTACTGCCATCAAGTACTGGCACGCGAAAGGCGGAAAGATATACGCTAGCAATGTAGCTTTTGTGGGAGCGATTGTTTGTGACAGAGCAAAGGCACTTTAAGCGATCATGCCGTCAGTAACTTGATCAACAGAGATAAGAACACTGACCTGCCAGCTAACGTCTGTGAGGCCATGGTTAGCGAGTGTGCGACCTGCAATTGATTAGTTATAGTCTCGCGGATCCCGATGTCACCCTCACATTTACAATCACCGATCGTTCCAGCCTACTGGTTGCAAGGGACGAATTTCGATAATTGTCGCCGTCCCGTTGATCAAAGTGTTTCGAGGGTGCGTGTCTGATCCGACGTGAAACTTGGACACGGGTTCCTTGATCATATACAACTTGAATCATTGAGCTCGCCGTGTGAGCTGTAGACACGGAATGAAACTTGAACGTTCCGCGGGACATGGCGACGCATATGCACCATCCGAGTCACTGCGGAATGAGCCGGATAGTGATAGTTTCACAGACGGACTTGGCACCGGGTCAATTTATACTTACTCATATGGATCTTGACACTGCTGGATGTGAAGTTCTGCTGATGGAGCTGGTAGGTAGTGCCTAGTACCTTTGACTCGAGACCGCTGCATTCGGTGAATCATTATCGTACCAAGGCTCCCTGGGGATTGAAACAGGGTAGAAGCTTGGTTTGCAATCCGTTTGGCACCGACTGATGGGATACGCTGCTAGTCGTTGGGACCGTGCCCGGGGGATCAGCTTGAGAAGATGTTTGCGCTGAATTGGGGTCTTATCAAGCAGCCATTACCAAAACAACCCGCATCATTAGATGGACCGCGGAATGAGTGTGTCGAGGAGCTTGCATACATGGGGGTGTAATACAAGTGACTTTCTACGCGTGGAGGTAACCCAATTGGTGCAAACTTACTTCTTCAATACCTGTAGCCGAACGTGCTCGTAATAATCACCGTGCAGAGATAAGAGCTCGTCATGAGTGCCAGCCTCGGTGACCCGTCCGTCCTTTATGAAGTAACTACAAATACCATCGTCAGGATTATGGAACGCCGCCAGAAAGAAAGAAGGAAAACAACTGACATTCGATCAGCATTCTGGATGGTGGATAGGCGATGGGCAATCGCAATGGTTGTGCGACCCTTTGCAGCTTGATCAAGGGCCGCTTGCACGACCTTTTCCGAATCAGAATCCAGTGCAGACGTAGCTTCATCCAATAGCAGAACCCTTGGATTACGCAAAAGCGCACGAGCGATGGCGATGCGCTCTAATGAGTGTCGATGAACAGTCAAGACGTGCTTAGAAACGGCCAACTCACGCTTCTGACCTCCCGAAAGTTGCGAGCCCTTACCACCAACTTGCGTATCAAAGCCGCTGTGATCTTATGAGCAAACCGAATTCAAGTAACGTAGGTAGAATACATACTTGGGCAAAGACCGGATGAAGTTTAAGATATTTGCGTCGCGGCAGGCCGTCTCAATTTCTTCCTCGGTGACCTCAGATTCGGGCTTGTTCGCACCAAGCAAAACGTTGAAACGGATAGTGCCGGCATACAGGGTCTAAAATAACTTCTTCAATGCATCGTAGCAAGTTAATTAAAACATGGCACTGACCGGTTCTTGGGAAACAAGAGCGATTTGTTTCCGGTACTCCTGGATGTCGATTTCATTAATGGTATTCCCATCGAGGAGAATTTGACCGAGCAGAGGTTCGTAGAAGCGTTCGATCAACTGAATACTGCGGGAATTGGATCAGAAGTATCTCGAATGGGAATCTCAGCTGGACGTACACCGTGCTTTTCCCGCAACCGCTGGGTCCGACGAGCGCGACATACGTGCCGGGTTCAACAGTGATGGAGAAATCTCGCAGCACATAAACGCTGAGTCGTGTCGGGTAGCGGAAATGCACATTTTCAAACTGGATCCTGCCTCGAACAGGGTCTTTCTCGCGCGTTTTGCCAGCAGGCAACTTCGCGTCGTTTTCAGGGGCAGAGTCAATCAACTTGATAATTGACGCGGCGGCAGTGTGGGCCGAAGAAATATCGGGTGCAAAAGCGAAAGTATTTCCCGCTTGCATCGCCCCAAACGTCGTACTCTGGGTGAATACTGAGCACACGAAAGAAGCAGAGTGGAGGGACTCACAAAAAGAGATATAAAGAATGCCTTCGTGCCAATTTCCCTGTGAGAGACGAGCCGTGCACCGTACCAAAAGACGAGCGCAATGATATAGAGAATTACTGATTGGGAGAATGCGTATATCAGATTGCTCCAAACCGTAGTCCTGTTGGACTTTCTGAGAGGCTCATCCAAACTTTTGCTGTACAATCTCAGACAATCTTCTTCCCGTGTGAGAGATGCAACAGTGCGAACAGAAGCAACGGCTTCACAAGCAAGCAGAGCCGAGGTCTCGTGGGCACCTTTGTTCTGTTGGTCTTTCAAGACAACAACGTGCTTTTGCGATAGCTTAACAGTGGAAGGAAAAGGCTACCGTGTGCAAACTCACCAATCGAATAACACCAGTAGAGATGAGGAGAGGCATACATGCTGCAATTACAATGCGGTTATCAACAGGTGTATAGATAAGTGAATGAAGCCACGAACCCATTCCAACGGCAGAGGGTTTCCACGCATAAATCGAGCCAATTATCGAGCCGCCGATCAGCGTAGACTGGGACTGCACAAGACTAGATGCCCATTGGAAGAGTCTTGAACGCAGAAATATTACTCACGTTCCAAGAGTGACGCCAGCTAACCCATTGACTTTCTGCGAGTTGTCTCCCAGACCAGCTGTGAGAGCGCCAGTCTACCAAAGGACGCGGTTAGAATGGTAAGAAAGTAATCCAGGATCACGGCTTACATTATTTTCCTCTCTGTCGAAGTACTCGACTGTGAACAGTGAGCATGAGCAAGCGTCGATATTCTAAAGAGACTCACTGTTTTGGCGGAGGATAGCCTTGAAGCTGAGGGAACGAATTTTCGAAGCGAGTATCGCAGCCGAGTATGCGAAAAAGTAATTCTGAAAAGCGACGGAAATGCCCGAGAGAATGGCGATGATGAAGACCCTTGCAATGCCGGTTTAGAGATACCAACCTGGCGAGGCACCTTCTCTCACCATAATGCATTCCTGTTTCCATCATGTTGTCGAACAGAGGGATCGGTTTGACCAAAGCCAGCAATAGCTTGACCTGATGAATTATAAGCAAGCATCCTCAAAATACGTTCATACTATGTAAACTTGCCGTAAACTATACCGAAAGCCGGGTAGGCCATTCCCGTCACTAGTATTTAGAGACTCGTTCAGCAGTGAAAGATGTCCAAAGCAAACATGCTCACTGATAGCAGAGATTGAACCGACCGCATACCTCCATAATCCATCACGATTGAGTAGTCCGATACGCGTAAAGAGGTAAAACATGTTGTGCTTGTCATGTTCACCACCCTTTAGTTTTCCTTCATCACTCCTCGTCTGGGCAAAGCTAAAAGTGGTGGGGGACATGGTGGGCTTGCGGGTGAGTGAAACTTCCAGTTCTTCGACCCTTTCCTTGTCTTCTTCATCACTTATGGTCGTGGTGCTATTGCAGCCCTCGTCGTCCTTCGTCTCTCGGAGTTTCTGAGCATTGACAAGGCGCGAATAAGTGCCATTTTCGTCGGCCAGGAGCTCCGGATGTGTACCCTTCTCCAAAACCTGACCCTCCCCCATGACGTAAATGCAGTCGGCGTTCTTGATCGTAGACAGTCGGTGGGCGATTATAATAGTCGTGCGACCCGCAGCGGCCTTGTCCAACGCATCTTGTACGATTCCTTCGGATTGTGTGTCGAGCGCCGAAGTTGCCTCATCAAGAAGTAAAATCCGAGGATCTGAGACGATAGCACGAGCAATTGCTACACGCTGCTTCTGGCCACCGGACAAAAGGAAACCACGTTCACCGACCATGGTGTCGTACCCTTGAGGTAACTTGCTGATAAAACCATCTGCGTTGGCTTTGATACATGCTTCCTTGATTAGCTTGAACTTCTCCTCCTCCGAGAGATATTCGAGACTGGTGTTGATTAAACCGTGGGCAACGTTGTCTTTGATGGAGGTTGCGAAAAGAGTAGGTTCCTGGGAGACGAGGCCGATTTGGGAGCGCAACCACTTGATGTTCAAGTTGCGGATATCGACGCCATCAAGTTTGACGGAGCCGCTCAGAGGGTCGTAGAAACGCTCGATAAGGGAGATGATAGTCGATTTTCCTGAACCGGAAGCGCCAACTAAGGCTGCAGTCTGGCCCGCGGTGAAAGTGATATCGAGACCTTTGATAATGGACACGTCCGGGCGAGAGGGATAGTTGAATCTGACATTCTCCAGGGTAATCTCGCCCACAACCCCGCCCGGTTTGAGACCCTCGGGATTGGAGGAATCGATGTCGGGAATTCGCTCAATGGTAGCGAACAGCTTTGCCGCAGCACCTTGAGCTGCTGTGATAGCTGCGTAATCGTTTGAGCGAGAACATCATCCTAAAAGCAGGATCATCGATTACCTTGCATTTCAGGTGCCATCATGACAAGGGAGAATGAACCGATCATGATCGACATAAGCACATTCACAACCAGGCCAGCGTTTGCTGTTGGACATATATATTAACACGAAGTGCACATCCATGGCTTAGTTTCGTAGCTTACCGTAACCCTTGTTGATTAACGTGCTGCCATATTCGAAAGCTCAAATAATGTTAGTCATCAAGTGATCCAAACATCAGGACTGCATACCCAAGGCATAGGCTGATGTTAGGATGAAGAAGAAGACACCCATACCAGCGCCATTCACTATGGCCGATTTGGCATCGTCGTGGCGTGCTCCTTGAATATGTGCGTCGTAAAGGCCGGTCAAGGTTTTCTGGGCGCCGAAGGCGTTCGCTGTACGTACGGAGGCAATCACTTCTTCTGCGAGCGTGCCACTATCAGCGATGTGCTGGAGAGAATGTCTACAGCCCTGTATTAGAGCTGGGAAGTAAAAAGAGAAAGACGAGAAATACAGACTGTGTGTACTTTGATACGAGTGTGGTCATAAAACCGCCAGCAATTGCAATGCAAGGTAGAATTGAGGACATTGCAAGAGCTAATCTCCAGCATCGTATATAAGCGAGGATGAAACCAGTGAAGAAAGTGGCCAGCAGATTGACAAGGATTGCGACCTTTTCAGATACACCCTGCTGTACGAGATCTGCGAGAGGGATGAGAGCGGAAAGATCAAAGAGGACAAGTGAGACGTACGTGTGTCTGTTTGAATACGGTTCGTGACTTCGCCCACACCGACGGTGTCGAAGTAGGCAATATCCTGACGCAGAGTGGCTTGGAGATATTTCTCACGAATGCGCTTGGCATTGACTTCGCCAGTGTAGACCCAGATGACCATGTACATGAATGTACAGGTGAGAGTACCGACTCCTATCTGAGCATAAGCAGATATAATGGAGGAAAGAATTGGAAAGGTACCGAGGTAGACAAGGTACAAGGAATCTTTAGCAGCAGTGCTACGGAAATTCGCCGCTGCTGCCTGAAATTCCGTGATAGCGGTGGGATCATCAGCATTTTGAAGATATGCAGCTTCGGTCAAACTAAAGGAGACAAATTTCTGGGTGAGATTTCCGAAGACAATACTCATGAGGGGCTAGTCGGAAGGAATGAGGCAGTGAAAGCGTAGATTGATAGGGGGTACCTGAGCAGCGCCAGATGCAACCGCAGCTACGAGACCGACAGTATCGAGGAAGATCTCGAACGGAGTAGCATAGCTGAGAAGGATGAGGGAGAGTGCGGGTGAGAAGGAGATAATATTACCGGAAAAGCTGAGCAAATGTTACGGGAGGGGGCTTATCGACAGTGGTTTTCTGGTCGCCGGGCACACGAGCCTTGTTGGCTACGTTTGCCGTCTTCCTTAGCTTTTGTGTCATGTGGACGGCTGAGTGTGTCAAGGCAGCGCAAATGGCTTAAATATGTGAGTTCTGCTTCCATCCGTATACTCACACTCAGTTCTTTTGATCCTATTAAGCCCATATAATGATACCGCTACTGTGGTTCGAGCCGCCTCGATACGATAGTTGGGGGGTGGGTCCGAAAGCCGCCGCCTACACAGCAGTTTCTACTGTCTCGTCGTACATTGATGGGGAACGTCAACGAATGCATGATTCTTGTGTGCATACAACAATTGAACGCACCTAGCAGACAATTTATCATGCAATTCACAAAGTTCGAATTCTTCGCTGTGGTCATTAGCGAGAATGTAAGCACGGTGAGCGTGATGTCAATTGAGAATGTGCGAGCTCCCCGAACCACGTTGACACCATCGTGATGATATGCCTATTCGCTGGCGGTCGCGAACACGGGACGGCAGGGATCGAGTTAAAACATGTTTGGCAATGCTCTGGCCCGGGAGTCACTCATCTTTGCGCTTGGGATAATCGGACGGAATATTGCGCAGTAGAACATCAGTTCACCGTGACCACGCAAACGTAATAACATTCCGCTCGGCGATGGATTCAGACCCGGAACGCCTCGAGGACAGTGGTTGGCACTGATGTGTCAATGGCTCGGATGAGCGCTGAGGCCTAACGATGCGTCAAACTTGAGTAGTGGTCGCCGATCCTGTTCAAGTTGAATCACAGTGGCGGAACTCCAATGAATCACGTCACATGCGGGAGTCTCGGCCCGGGTGAGCACGTTGACTCGGATCGGTTTGTGCGCACCCATTGACGTGGTAGAGAACTGGTCCACTCAACTCAAGCTGTCGGGCATCCACGTGTTTAACAAATTCAAGTTGTTGCCACAGCAGCAGCTGCGGAACCAATTATGCGGAGCAATTACCGACGGAATGCGGTTCCCTACTTGCAGGCGTTCCGTTCCCCAAAAACCTTGGCACCTTTCGCACAGCTAACTATCCAGCATCCTTTTCCAATGTAGTGGCAACGAATAACCTGTCGTCTGAATTGCTGACGTTGGTGGCCAATCCGCCAGGAAAACACACTGGATGATCCGAGTCTGACTCAAGAGGCTTGGCTTACATCAAGTGTCAGCTACTGAACGAAGCGCCGCCGGTCTGGGCGTGTGTTCCATCCTTCAATAATCAATCATTAGGGCAGAATTACTCGGACTTTGTCAGACGCTCGATGTGACCACACGGCCACGGCAACTGGAAGTTACGGTAGGAAATTACTATTAAGAGAAAGGGTGCTTCACGATTGGTGAAAAACATTTATCCTTGTGCAACGCTGGTGGCTAATTGCAGCTTGACGTTGTCAGGTTTCAGTCTCAATAACGTCTCGAAGAATAACGACATCTCTGCTTCATGGCAAAGCTGATGGTTGTGTCTCCTACCCGAGCCCTGCGAGCGAAGTAGCTGTTATCACAAAACAAGGCAACCACAAACTTTGTCCAAAGATCCACAAGTTGTACGTTGTCTGGAACCTGGTTTCCGGTGAGATAGAGTATGGACATGGCACTCGCCAAGCTATGTATGCGTTTACGACTGAAAAGTGGCAATCGCGGGGAGTCTCCTTGGCAAACACATCCCCCGAGATGAATCGGACGATTGTCTTGAGAAATAACCACGCACCTAAAACACCCCGGTGCGACAAGCTGGTCTCCATCTTGTCATGAAAGGGACACTACCCACCCTGTTTTGCAGCCGCTACTCCGCCTGACTACATGTCCGCGATCGAGATTTGGATCTCTGACCAGTAAACATCAGGATCATCCTGAGCGAGGAAGTACTTGTTAACCCGCCTGAACACGATGGTGGACATCTGGAGGGATTCTTGTGATGGCGCTGTGGAGATTGCGATTCCGAGTCGCTGGTTTGTGCTTGGGGTCTGGGGAAGACGCACGTTGAGCTGGTAGAATGTCGTGGATCCATGATTTCTACAGGCTTCGACTTCGTTCTATGTACGTCCGTATGAACGCTTAAAGAATGCTTGCTGCTGCTGATATTGACGCTGCAGTCAATGTCGAGGTTTCCGCTTGCTCGGATGTTGGGCTTCGACGACGGCAAGTGACAAACGGACGAGAAGTGGGAAGACGAACAGGAAATATAGTGGGAGCGATTTCACTGTCGAGGGATGGGAAATGGGTGGTTGGTGGAACTACTCAAGGAACAGTCGTGTGGGACGCCGAGATCCGACAAAAGATGTTCGAGGATGTCGCCCGACCACTCAGTCGTGGCAATAGCTTAAGGGGCATCAAGTTCTTTCCTGATGATGGTCGACGTTTCACCACTACTAACATCCGCATTTTCGACTCCAACAACGGCGACCAGCTCATTTCCATCACGACATCAGTGCCCAGTAACTTCAATTCTGTCGTCTCCCATTGTCTGGTCACAGGACGGTCAACAACTCCTCGTTAAACCCCAAGACAGAAAATAAAGTCATTTGACCCGTCCTTCGGGTCCCAACTGGCCGAATGGAACATCCACGAAAACCGACGAGCCATATTTCATGTCAATCGCTCCCTTCAAACAGCAGATTCATTGCTGGTTGTGCTGGTTGTTCTGTCTCATTTTGGGACACCTCGACTCACTCTCAACTCGACGCCATTGAGGACACGAAGGTAGTATGGTCACTCGCATTGTCGCCCGATGGGAATTGCCTCGTCACGGGATCTATGGGTTTACAGAGAATCATTATCTAGGATCTCAGAGCGACTCTCCCAGTATCATACCTCAGCTCAACTCGGAGAATGCTTCTGATTTTCCTTTCTGTGCGTGCGCGTACAATCCGTATTCTACCTAACCCCAGAACGTAAGTCGTCATTGATGTCAGTCACCAGTGCTTTCGATGAGACATTCTTCAGGCGCAAAATACGAGTTCAGAAACCACGCAGCCAGAATGACATCGATGATTTGCGCAACGTAAGATTGCGTATGGCTCCTCTCACAAGACATTGTATTGACCATAGTAACAGACGGCATTGCCAACCCGCTCCTGGGCTGGTGTTTGGCCTCGACGAGGTGAGCAGTGAGATGGTCTTTTTCGCCTCGTGT
>JBBPOD010000826.1:0-13820 GCA_038091255.1 Tylopilus intermedius | reverse complement strand
CACCTGTTTCTGGGCTTTCTCAACGTGCAGGACAGGAGGCTCTCGGGAACTTAGACCCATGTAGCCCGTGCTCCCCGGGCGAAACCACTCATGCGGGGCCTTCAATTCGTTCTTCCCCTGAATCACCACTTGCAGTGGAATCCCAATATCAACCAGATGCTGAGGACATCATACCCGGACCACGACCTCGTAGGCCAGCGAGATTCCGGGACCATTTACCCGAGCCCCCTGTATCGATTGATGCACCTCCAACTACACTGTCGACGGTTTGCCGCGTATTTCTTCATGTATTCGATTCTTTCCGCACGGGACTAAACTCATTCGGTATCGCACGTGAATATCGACACCGACCAACGCATGACCCTGATCAATTTGTCTCCCGAGGGGATTTAGCATCGCGACCTCCGCTAGCTGCCCCTACTACAGATCGCACACCACCCTGGCCATGGGCTAACATGACTACATGGCGGTTAATGACTTGGGCGCTGACCGGCAGTCGACAGAAATCTGCCACAGAAGTGACGCGACTTGTCAATGAGGTCCTTCAAGCCCCGGATTTCACTTGCGAAGAACTCGCCGGTTTCGATGCTCAGACGGCCACCGGCCGGTTTGATGCGGCCCAGAAAAGTCTGCCAGGAGACCACCCTTTCGTCAGGGACAGCTGGAAGCAAACGAGTGTGGACATTGTCATACCCACTCGGGAGAAAAGTAGCGTCGGGAATGGACAAATATTCACCATTGACGGTTTCTATTATCGGCCGATTGTGGAGGTCATACGGGCCGTTTTCGTCGACCCCTTCGCTAAACAATTTCATTTAATGCCCTTCAGAAAGGTGAGCCTCCGCGGCGTTATCACGTACCAGTAGAGATGACATAGTAACTCTACGACAGATATGGCGGTCGCCACTCACGGGTAAAGAACAAGCGGTATACGACGAACTTTACACGACAGAGGCTTGGAACACAGCCCAAGATGAAATTCAGAAGCAAAGACGCGCGGACGAATGCAAGCTGGAAAGGGTCATTGCCGGAATCATGTTGTGGTCAGACTCGACGCAACTGGCGCAGTTCAGCCATGCATCTGCTTGGCCGGTCTACCTTTTTTTCGGGAATTTATCCAAATACGCGTGACAAGCAGCCGATACACAAGTTTGCCATCCCATCGCATTCATTCCGCCGGTGAGCGCAGTCCCGTGCCTTTCAGACTGGATATCCGTGTTGTTCATAGGACATTAGCTTCCGAATTCCATTCGCAGATTTCTTTCGAACATTACGAACCGCAAGAACAACACCGACCTTCTGGCGCATTGCAAACGGGAGCTTATACACGCTGTGTGGAGAATTCTCCTGGACAACGACTTCGTTGAGGCCTACCGCAACGGCGTGATCATCGAATGTTTCGATGGTGTCAAGAGGCGCGTGTATCCTCGGATCTTCACTTACTCCGCAGACTATCCTGAAAAGTGAGTAGTGGGCTGTGACGTCAATTCTCATCTTGACACATTCCTTAGGGTACTTTTGGCCACCATACGTGACAAAGGGATTTGCCCATGTCCGCGTTGCTATATTCCAAAAACGTTTTTTCACCGTCTAGGATTTCTTATCGACTTGTCTTCGAGGCTCACGCAAGCTCGGCGACACTGGCAGCAACTTATTCAGGCAGCTAGGCGAGCCTTGTACAACCTTGGTAAGCCTTTGAAGAGTGTGGTTGTGGAGCGCCTTCTCAAGGCCTACTCTTTGGTTCCCACCGTGGTAAGGAGAAATCTCAAGCATCCAAGTCGTCAACTTGACCCTTACTATTATGCAGAATGCTTTCCATGAACGGCTGTCAGAGCTAGGCTTCGACATCTACCCTGCGCTTGTGGTCGACTTTCTTCACGAGTTCGAACTGGGCGTGTTCAAGTCTATCTTGAAACACCTGCTCCGCATAATCTACGCGGTTGATCCCAATCGCATCGACATCTTAAACGAAAGGTAATCCTCCTGGAACCTCTCATTTTCATGCAAGATACTGATTTTCTTGAGATTCACGGCTGTTCCGCCTTTCGGGCAGGCTATTCGCCACTTCCCCGACAACGTTTCGGACACGAGCCAGCGCCCAGCGTGGCACTTCGAAAACGTCTTACAGGTCAGGATGAAAACCTCAAACAACTGGTGGCTGCAATGCTAACATCCCTCCTGTAGTGTGCGATGCCAGTGTTCGAGGGTTTAGTGCATCCCGAGCACGAAGACACGGTTCAAACCTTGATTTTCCGCCTGGCTGAATGGCATGCGTTGGCAAAGCTTAGATTACACACGGAGGACACTCTGGCTCTGCTCGATCAAGCTCTCCGGCGGCTCGGTGCGCAAGTCCGTCGGTTTAAAAAAGAGACATGCGCCGCCTTTGAGACCAAGGAACTACCTCAAGAGTCCGCTCGAAGACAGAGAAGAGAACTTGCAGAGATGCAAGCCGGCCGCAGGAAGACCCCAGCGAGAAGCTCCCCCCTCCCAATTTCTTTCAACATCAACACGTACAAGTTTCACGCACTTGGGGACTACACTCGGGCGATCAAGTCCTTCGGCACGACGGATTCTTACTCTACGCAGATTGTCAGTGCATTTCTTCCGATATGGCCTGCGCTAAAATAACTTTCCAAGGGTGAAAGGGCCCACCAACTGATCAAACACTTTTACGGTAGCTCGAACAAGAAAGCCGTCGAAGCACAGTTCGGCAGGCAAGAAAGACGGCAAACGATTTTACAACGACAAAACAACCTATCCTTGGACTCGGAGGAGACGGATAGCGAGATCAGCTCGCCCCTCATCCACCACTTCATGACCGACAAAGCGAGACAAGACAACGTATTCAGCCTCCCCCGATTACTACGTGAGAACTGCGGAGATCCTGCGTTGAAGGTATGTTGTCTCGAAGCTCCGTTCACTCTCTGTTTGACATCGTCTGCGCACTCTTTGCCTAGGACGATTTCATGCAGTTACTCAAGGACCACCTGTTGTCCAGGTTACTAGGATTAGACTACGACGGTGACGAGCGTAACTTCACCGCCCGGCAGCGAAATGGCCTCCGACTCACAAATACAGACACGGTTGTCTATTCTAAAGTACTTCGCGTCAACTACACTACATACGATATTCGCCGGGACCACGATTCCATTAGGATCGCACGCGGGGATGTCATCATGGCAGCATCAAGAGACAACGAGCACCTGTTCTGGTATGCCCGAGTGCTCAAGGCCTTCCACCTCAAGGCATCCTTCCATCAAGATGGCATAACATGCTCGGAGCAGACCATGGAAGTCCTATGGGTTCGGTGGCTTGGTGTAGATCCGGACCACAAATGGGGATTCAAGGTCGCCCGTCTTCCCAAAGTAGGCTTTGTCCCGGATCATCCAGACCATGCCCCCTTTGGTTTTCTAGACCCGTTATTGGTCCTCCGTGGGTGCCACTTGATTCCATCGTTTTCTCATGGTCGCACAAACGAATTATTGGCGCCTGGTCCTTCAATAGCGAGGTTGCCAGGAGAAGTGGATGACTGGACGGTTTTCTATGTCAACATGTGAGTATTGTAGTTTAACTATTCTGGCTCGTGCCGACGACTACACAGATTTGCCGACCGCGACATGTTCGCTAGGTTCGCCGGAATTGGTGTCGGCCACATCTCTCAGATGCCAGGTGGACAAACCCCACCATTGGTCGTGGACCCGGAGGCGACTGAAGAAGATCTGGATGACGAAAATCTCAGCATGGAGGTAGATGTCGAGCACCCAGCGACTCGTGATGATCATGGAGGAGGTGATGAGGGTGATGCCAGCGGCAGTGGTGACGAGGCAGATGCCAGTGATGATGACGAAGATGATAACAGCGACAGCGACATGGTCGGTGACTCGGATGGAACTGGAGACGATGATTTGGAGGGTAGCAGGTGCTAGTATCCTGCATCATTGACTCGGAGTCACCTTTGTACATGCTAGGTACTCGTGCCAATGTTCAAGTTTGCAGCTGCATCGAGATCCGATCCATTTGGCTCAAGAACCACGAACTTTACATTTACCAGTACATATTGGCGACGTGAATAAGAGCTTGCTTTCACCCAGTTGAAGTCTATTGCACATGTGAATACAGCACCCTCGCTTACTGTTAGTCATTGGTTGCCAGTAATACCAGCGAAGATATGGAATGGCAACAATGATTGGCCTGGCAGCGTAATTCACTATACGGATTACAATGCCACTATCACTACATATCAAGGGAGGCTTACTGGTTCGTATTTTCAGGAAATGTCTGGGTCACAAGTTCCAGGGACTACCCCAATGATGGCTAAGTTTTACCAGTGGTACAACAAGGGGTCGTGTTGGGAAATGCTTAGAACCTCCGTCTGGTGAGGATACCATTTGACAATATAATTCCGAAAAGATAACAAATTTTAATTCGATTCTAACGCCTTATCATCAAACCGTCTTATTTTCGACACTTGCAAATGTTTATCCCTACTCCAAGTATCTCACGAACCCATGTAAAGGCTTATAATCCCACGGCAACAAGTCTCGGCGCGACTCCAATGCCCCTTTTGATATCGGGGACTTGTACTTTTCCTGACGCCGAGTATGACTGAATGTTTAAATTAAGCGTACCGCTGTCTGGCATATAGACAGCCCCGGTCGAATTGATGTGACAGTGTATGTTTTCTGCCAGTGGGAGTTCTTTGCTCATCGAGACCTGGTAGGCACTTCGAAAAGAAACCCGTGACCTCAGTGCGTTGATCTGTGACATCGGCGAATCAACTTGAGCGATGATCAAAAGAGACCTCGTGTGGATCTGTCACTCCGGCCACACCCCGGGCCGCATTTCGAAGCCCACATTCCCGGGTCCGACGGCTTCCCTAATTCCCGATACGGTAGAGGGTATTATTCAGACCTCACGAGGTCCCGCTTGCAGGTGTTTGCAAGAATCTGTGGTTGTACTTATATTTATTTAGTTTGTCTTGTTTTCTCACGAGCCCACTTTGTGATCTGGCGCCGATCTGACAACCATTCATTGTAGGTCATCCGTGTACATGGTGAGAGTTACTTGAGTCTGAGGCGTGAAATTAGTTTGGAGGGGGGCCGGGGGCGGGTGTTATGAACCGTATCGGGTTAAGCCTGTTGGGAAGATACGACAATGCACTGATGTACGTTTTGAACCCTCGCGCTTTTCTCGCCCGCTGCCAGTAAGTTTCGAGTGACTCCGCTGTATGTTGACTGATATGCACATTTTTCGTCAGGCAGCGATACAGTCCTGTGTACGGGGTATCACTTGGATCTAGGAAGCTCGTCGTTGTGTCTTCTGGAGAAGCCATCTCATCGGTTTTCTCGACCTCTCCGCAGCTGCTTCGTAACGACCTCATGCAGAAAGAGATGTTTTACCTCGTTGCTGGAATCAGGGGCAACTACGCCCACCTGCATGAAGTGTCCGCGATCCCTTCCCTCTCTTGGACAAGACCTTGTCACCGTGCTCCCTAGGACAGACTACGCAGGCCTTCGGTCTCGCGCTGTTATCTCAAATCAAGAAACTCACTCAGGATCACAGCGGGCCAATATCGTTGAAACAACTCACAAACCAGCCGCTTTACTCTGCGACAAATTTCGTCCTTCTCGAGAGCACCTTTCCCACCGACACCTAGAGACTTCCGGACCCTCAACAAGACCGTGCCCCATCGTTTTTCCGGGACGCTCTTCTGGTTATGGCCGTCCTCACGCGGCACAAATGTGCCTTTTGAAGTCGCTCAGAGACTATTTACAAAGAGGGGAGGTCGCAAACTGTGACGGCAGAATCCCCCGTAGATTCATGAAGGCTTTCAAGGATAACAACATCCAGACTTCGGTGGGGGCCCAATCATTTCTCAGCTTCCTGTGGGGGGCCCACAGCAATATAATGAGTAACTCGTTCTTCTTACTGTCCTTTCTGCTGGGTGACCCTGATGCGCTTGGGAGAGTCCGAAAGGAGATCGACGCGGCGGTGGAGAAGTTCGGAAGCTTGGAGGCGCTGCTTCAAGCAGATCCGGACACGTTGGATGATCCTTCCTTCCAGCTGCTAACGTCCGCAATCATGGAGACCCTAAGGCTTACGGGCTTGCACACCAGGGCACGCCAAGCCAATTGCGACTTTAATCTGAAGCTCAAGGACGGGACGATGATATTGATAAAGGAGGGAGAGTATCTCTTTTTTTGGAGACGTTTACGCTGGTCACATGGATGCCACAGTCTTCCCAGATCCTGAGATGTTCGTGGTTGATCGGTTCGTGCAACGTCCGTATCGAAGGAAACATTTGCAAACGGAGGAACACCCGTTCCATTCTCTGGGTGGCGGCAGGCATGTCGTAAGGACCCATCCCATCATTTTCTCAGCTGTTTCGATGTGCTGATGGTCTCTTAGTGCAAGGGAAGATGGCCTGCCATTTACGAAATCAAGGTTCTCATGATCATATTACTTCACTTGTTCAACTTCAATCCCGCGGTTGAGGGTTCCGCGGATTGGTGCATGCCTGGAGCACATCCTCGCAGCACAGAAGATGATATTTTTGCGCAGCTGACACTGCGTTACGTCGAGGGATTTTAAATGGGGATGATCGAAAGGATTGGGCTGCAGATAAATGTATAACTACAATTTCCGTGATCCCATGAAGACAATTGTAAATAATTTATATGAACATGCAGACCTCCGTTTGGTTGAACTAACAGAAACAAGAGACTGACGCAACCACCACGCGTCATGCTAAGGTGGTCGCGTTGCTAAAATGAATGCGTCACGATTCTGGCTGCTATTTTTCCACGGAGGGACTGGTTGCTGCAAATTAATTTAATTAAATTCAAGTTACCATACAATACAATGGAATGACAGGCTGTGGACCGGGCAGAATTGTTTTTGGCGCTCGAGACAATCATACCATGATCGAAGCCTGACGCCATCACTGGGTTGCTGCAGCCTGGACCTCCGACTAACTCTGGAATCAGGGGCACATGCTAGCTGCATCCGTATCTCGTCGTCGTGTCTCGCCTGTCTGCCTCATGTACATCAGACAGACAGAAATAAAATTATAATTCCCTATAGCGTATACATGTGTTATATTCTTTCTCGGGTACTAACGACCGAAAATCAAGGATAACGGACGCAGTAGGCCCCTCTCTCCGTGTCTTGCGAGCCCAGAGGCTCACATCTGAGTTCCTGAGGACGATCATCGATCATCATCAGCGAAATCACCACAGCCAACGTGTACAGTGGGGGGATGCGAGATTAGGGGGAACTGACTCATCGTCTGTCTCTGCAACGTTCCAGAATGACCCGTCTGCTGTGGCAACGGACGGGTGCTTTTTGTATTCGGAATGGACTGTTTCCTGGACGCCATGACCCTCGAACGTGACGACGATTCGACACACCTGTGACCTGGGTGTCAGTGATCGACCATCGCAGCACCCCCGATCTTCCAGGTGATCATCCATGCTCACCCGGCGTGTCTGGCTATATGGGGAAACCGTCTACTGGACTCGGAGATTAGCGTCCGTGTGAGTGGGTGTCGCATCATAGTGCCGGCACACATGGACGCGTAGCCAGCGGAATATCGACCCAACTAGAAAAAGAGATCGCGTACTTCTCACCCTGGTCAGCCGGCTAGTGGCAGGGCTCGTTGCCGCCGCAAGGGATGGCGCAACGGTCCGTGACGTCGACGTGATCGGCGGTGGCGGGGTGCGGTTCGGACTTGTGGCACTGGATCGTGTGTGCCGCGCGTGTGATGGGCCACGTTTGGAATCCACAAGGTAACCTGGAGGGTTTGCATGATCGTACACAGCCAAATTTAACCTCTCCCCTGGTTTGCGTTTGAGACGTATGACTAGGAGGTTGGCATCGGCTAACGGTGCAACGCGTTTCAAGGCGTGGTGGCACAAACGATCGATCGCAACGTATTTGGCAACGTGGTCATGTCAGGAAGCAAGGTGAGTGATCAGGGGGACACCACACTATTCATTGGCCAGTGGCCACTGGGAGGACGTTAGAGACCGATGAGTCGTTCATATATGTACGGCATTGGAATAAGATGGAACTAGATAATATAATACGGAGTCCTTGTTAGCTATCCGAGTCCTCAAAACAGCGCCACACATGCCAGATCATTCAAGAAGTGGCGATACAGGTTGAGCACGTGGAGGAGGTATCTTGTGAATGACTATGCAAAGTCAAAAATCTGAACGAGCCAAGAGAGCAGGAAACAAAGACGCACCAGCACCACTGTTCTTGGTGCCGCCATTGTTGATAGTCATTCCTTCAACAGTAGACCCGCTTATGTCCACACAATTGCTCTTGGTGACATAGTGGCTACCCCGGTGTTTCTGCCGTCCCTGAGAGGCCTGGCTATATATGCCCGGGGCCATCGAAGTTGCAAACGTACTCATTTCCTGAGCGAATTTAGTGAGATGGGAAATCGTGTCGGGATTAAGTGAATCCGTGGTAGAAAAAGAAACCTTCGTTGGCGAACGGGGGGATCTTGATCGTCCCGGAGACTGGGGAGGCGGAGGGGCCGGCCTCCTAACGGGGTGGGAGGGACGTGCTGAGTCACTCCCTGAGTCACTTGGGGCGTCTGATAAAGAGCGGGAATTGTCCAACGGAGCCACTCGTATTATTGGTGGTGGTGGCGGCGGCCTCCTACGTGGACGAGTAGGGGAGTTGCCATCGCCGACAATAAACTCACTAGCTGCCTCTGGCACACACGTCATCGATACGATGTAGGAAATAATCAAAGAGTTGCTTACCGGATGGCGAGTTGATGCGATCGTTTTGGACTGCGCGGTTGACATTTACATCGGATAACTGAAGCTCTGAGAGCGAACAACGCATATTGAGGGGGGATGTTATTCCACTTGCGGGCTCGGAAAGACCCTCGGGAAGTGGAAATCCGCCATCTCTAACAGGGGCCCTTGCAGGGCTCTGTCCAGAGCTGGAGGCGGGAGGTAGGCTGCCACCAGTGAGCCTGGTTTCCAACTTTGTATTGATATCTCTCTGCCAGACCATTTCAGAATCACGAATCTACAAAAACATAAATGTGAACTTTGCAGACATACTCTGACACGTTGGCGAAGCTCTTGGGAGTCCTTGAGGCACTGAGTCGCTGCCGGCGGTGAAGGTCGCAAAAGAAGCAAGCGCTTCCAGGTGCTACAGATTAATTCCGACTCTTGCACCTCTTCTAGCCGCTCTCGTAGACTAGATATGTTCTTATCAGAGACGTACTGTGCAGTTCATACAAAAGACCCGCTATACCTTTTTTCCTCTCCTACAAACCAATTTCTGTCCGTCTCGGATAGCACGGGGAAGGGTCTCTCGTAATCCTTTCTAATCGTTTGAAGGATTTCCTGCAAAACTTCCTCGGTTTGCTGGATGATAGAGGACAAAGACATGATTGCGCAATTCTGCGAGGGATACTAGCAGTCCGTGCTGGGGTGAGGGCAATTTATGTGTCTCTTCCTATTTGTCTCTTCCACGCGTTCCATACTTGGGCGATTTGTTTGTGCCATCGTGGACTTGCGGTGGTATCCTCGCGACGAAAGACAAGGAAGCCCTTGAGAACAAAAAGCAGACAGGGCGCTAGCAGGTGGCGCATCAATCGGGACCTACAGGGACCCACAAAGATGACCAACTGCGTCTACGTAATCCTTGAGAATATCTCGCGGGAAATTTCTCACTTTCAGGGGGGTTTCTTCATCCTGCCTCAGAATGGTCACGTCAAGAACAACTTGAAGAACCTCGTTGCCACTCACCTCATTGGACGCGCCCATTTCCAGCGGAATCAGCATGAAGAGTCGTACCTCTAAATATTTTTCGACGCTAGAAGCAGCAGCTGGGAAACGTATTGTCTGCCCTTGCGAACCCATCCTTTTATCTCGTTACCTGTGGTCGCGGTAAATATTTGATTTGTGTTACCCACCCGACTCGCAGGGGTCTTCCTTCCTGCTTTCCGGTCTTCCACATGTTTTTCACGTGGGTGCAAGAGGCTGTGTGTGTGGCGGCCACCTCTGGTTGCTACGGCCATTCGGTTCGACGTTCGACGTTCTACCTCCATGCAATATAACAGAAGGGCCTACTGCTGGCAGTGCATCACAAGGACACTCGTGTCAGCAACGAGTTATGGCGGCAGTGCTGAGAGACAGCTCGCCATGTCGCGGCCCTACTCGATCCGAGTTGAGACCCTCAGGGGTCTCGGAAGACAGTGACGTTGTGCTAGTTTTCGGGGCTAATTCGTGCTGCAAATAGCCTCTTCAAACCCAGACATAGATATCTGACCTATACTTACTAGCACTTCCACCAGATTGACAGATCATTGCTTTCGCTTGTCACATCAGATTGCAAGGTCGTCAATTGATTGATCCCATACCCATTATCTATCCGTAGCCCTTTATGATAGTGACCTTCTAGACGTGGGTAAGCTTTGCCATATTATCGCGTTATCGTCATCTTTTTTTCAAACTCAGATCATCCGACACTAATATTGGACAATCGCACGGTATACGATCGCACATATTTTCGTCACGAGGAGGACATGGAAGTTCTAGATCTGGCCCCAGTGCGTCCTCCCACGATTATCATAATGCGGGGCATGAGATAACGAATCAGACGTGATGAAACTGTTCCCCGCCCACTTTCTGCCAGAGGTCCCCTCACAGCCCTATAACCTATATAAGTCGCAGTAACTGCGATCGATGGTATTCGAGAGATTCATTTGAACTGACCGTATCTTGCCGTCCTCTCACACTATGAGCGGCGACCCTTTCCCCCAGCAGCTTCCTACCCTTCAGCGACTGGGCGTAGATGCGCCCACTGTAAGCTCATCCACAGAGGTAGCAACAACCTGGTTTAATGCATTCTCGAGTGCTGTCAAATCATCCAATATCGCCGCGATCCTCGATCTCTTCCTTGATGAAGGTTTCTGGAAGGACACTCTGGCTTTAACCTGGGATTTTAGAACCATCGAGGGCAAGGACGCGATCAAAAATCTCCTCGACAATCGCCTCGCTCCTACGGGCTTTGTTGATCTGCAACTCAATCACGAGCCTTTCCTTGGCCCGGAGCTTCTGAAGCTCTTCCCCGACCTAGTCTTACTGCGACTCACGTTCGACTTTCGAACCAAGGTCGGGACGGGCACGGCCATTTGCTACCTGGTCCCCGCACCTGGCTCAACATGGAAGGCGTATTCACTCTACACGTGCCTACGAGCCCTTAATGATTTCCCCGAGCAGGTACTGTGCCGACATCGGACTCAATGTTATCAACTCACTAATCCGCAGCGTAGATTGGGCCCCTTCGCCGAAAAGCCCCGGAACATGGTACTTGGGAAGAAAGACGCCGTCGAGAGGTGGACCTTGTTGACGGAGATCCGACTGTGATCGTGATTGGCGCCGGCCACACTGGCCTCGAAATCGCCGCCAGACTGAAATACCTCGGTGTTCCGCATCTGGTTATTGACAAGAAAGCCCGGGTTGGTGACAGTGTAAGCTTCCATCGGGCTCCAATTCACTCCTGCTAGACTCACGAGGCGATAGTGGAGGGATCGCTATAAAGCGTTGTGCTTGCATGATACGATCTGGTACAATCAGATGCCATACTTGCAGTAAGTCTCGGTTAGATCCGGCTTGAAGCTTTACCCACGCATATATTCGTCACCAGATTCCCACCAACTTGGCCCGTCTACAGTCCAGCTCGAAAGGTAGGCGCCAGTCATCCCACTTCATTTATTCACTGATATCATTCGATTAGCTCGCTGATTGGTTGGAGGGGTACGCCAACTATCTTGAGCTGAACGTGTGGACGTCCTCCGTCATCACCAAGGCGGAGTGGAACGACAGCTTGAAAACATGGACCGTCGAAATTAGCCGGGGTGGAAAGGAGACTCGGACTCTCAAGGTGAAACATTTAGTCTTTGCGACTGGGTTTGGAGGCCGTCCAAAATTGCCAAGTATTCCGGGCAAGGTAAATTAGCTCGTTTGCTTTGGGGCAAGCATCTTGATCTTTGCCAGGAGGACTTCAAAGGCGAAGTTGTGCATTCTTCCGAATTCACCTCCGCAGCGAATTATATTGGGAAAAAGGCGGTGATAATTGGTGCTTGCACCTCCAGTATGTCGCGATAGCTCGGACTTTGGAGTATTTTGTCTAACGATCAAAGGTCATGACCTTGCCCAGGACTTCTTCAACCACAAAGTCGATGTCACGATGTAAACCATGCTACGCTCGAAAGCGCACCCGGACTGACAACACACCTTTCTAGGTACCAGCGTTCGTCCACACACGTCTTGTCTCTCGCAGGGCTCGACCAGCTGCTTAGTGGTGCGTCTCCTCATCCAGACCTCTAGATCACTCTTGTTTATTGGACTCGTTGTGAAAGCACTCTATAATGACACGGTCCCTACTGATATCGCTGATGTCTACAACGGCAGTCTACCAAATGCTGTGGTTAGGCGTATTCACCAGCGCACGGTCCCTCACACCGCGCAAACCACCGATAAGTGAGGACACATTCCTACGATACAATCAAACATTCAATCACACGCTCATCTCTCGAATACAGAGAGATTTACGATGGGCTCGCCAAAGTTGGGTTCAAGACGAATCTTGGACCTCACGGGACAGGTATCATGCAGCTTCTGTTCCAGCATGCTGGAGGATACTACATTGGCAAGGCTTTCAATCATGTGAAGACGCCGTTGGGCTCACCGTCTCTCAATAGACACCGGTACAAGCCAACACATCATCAACGGCAATATCAAGATCAAGCACGGTAGTGCGATCGAGCGCTTCACCGAGAAAGGGCTCAAGTTCGCGGACGGGACCGAGCTCGAAGCAGACATTGTGGTCTTCGCGACTGGGTGAGCGCCTGTGTTTTTCGGTCTTTATCCTCCGATGCGGGGTCTGATCCTTGCTTCTTTAAGATACGGGGACCCACGCGATAGCATGCGCGACATTTGTGGTCCCCAGGTTGCAGATAAGGTGAATCAAGTATGGGGCTGCACAGAAGAAGGGGAGGTAAACAGCATCTGGAGGGACTGTGGGCATGATGGCATGTGGTTCGGTATCGGTAAGTCCTCTCACTGAATTCTTCTAATACATTATGTCATTACTAACGGAAAAACAAGGTAACCTGGGGATGTCGCGTTTCCACAGTCGTCATCTTGCATTGCGTAAGTAATTGGGCACATTGCGAGAGTTTCACATTACTGAAAGGGCTACAGAAATAAAGGCTATCGAAGCTGGTGTCTTGAAGCGATCAGAGGTCAAGTTTTGATAAGAGAACGAAGGTCCCAGGGCAACGAAGACACGGGGCCCGGGGGTGGTAATTGTACACCCATATCTTGTAAAATATTTCTATGGCACCCCACCAAAAGCAGCCTGGGGGCAGCCCGCAAAAAGACTTAACGACCCGGTATGCAGCTGGATGGCGAGTTGAGATGGATGTCAGCGCTTCAGCACGGCGACCCGGGCCGTTCGGGGCCCGGAAATCTCAGATGTTTTTTGTCAGCGTCTTCTGTTCAATTCATCCAACCACGAACGGATGTGTCTACCCAAATGGCAGCTTACCCCTGCCACTGCGGATGCCAATCGGCCCCAGGGGTTGCAACTTACCATCATTTCCAGGTCCCATTCTGAACTGGGGAACGACTAGTTCTCTTTGGCTTCCGCGTGGTGTGCTAAAAAAGCCCAAGCTCGCGTTGTTACCCATGCAGTATACAAGCCGCTCGGCGCGCTCATTGTACTTGAGCAGTGGGTTGTGCTGTCTTTCTACTGAAGCTCAGTCACCAACACCTCCTTGG
>JBBPOD010000825.1:0-13824 GCA_038091255.1 Tylopilus intermedius | reverse complement strand
CTTGGGCAAGATCCGTGGGCGAGCGTTCGTCGTGGTGTCGCTCTTTGTAGCCCATGAGCACCCTCGGCGGGCGTCCGTGGCATTTTTGTTTGCGATGCTAGACGAGTCGCGAGAAGGTGGTGATGAGCGCGCCAAAGGGCGCAGTGTTGCAGGTGACGTCTGCCATGCTGGGTTGGATCGGCATCAGACGAGGGGCCTCCATGCGCAGGATGAGGGCGAAACTATGATGTTCAGTCCGGCTTCCAACTGTGCTGGCACTTCCGGTGGAAGCTCCTCATCGTCCCAGTCCAAGACAACCGCCTCGGGAGTGCATTTAGTCATATGGGCGGGATTGGAGGTGATTATGTATTTCGGAATGGGTATCACAGAGGTTGTCTGAGGGCGCGAACGAGACCGGACCACGTATGCAATAGTCTGCACGCACCTAGATCCGTGGTCACGATGAAGCCGTCTTTGAGACATCGAGATTGACCGTCGAGCGCAGTACGGCGAGCGCGATGCGAGGACATCTGTCCTTGCGCCCAATTCCAAGATGTGCCGCGTGTTGGTGCTAAAGAGCGGTGCGTGCTGATCCGCGAGTGGGTCACCGGCCTCCGGGAGCGTTCCAAAGAAGAGCTCAACGAGCCCAGTGCTAAGACCGATCCCTCTATCCCATATTTTCTACAGCTATTTGCGTGAGCGCGCGAAACCAAGACACGAGTCTCGGAGACCATCGTGTACACCTTGTCGAGGTCAAGCCTTAGAAGTTAACTCCGTGATGTGTCGCTGTGCGGCTCCTCTTTCACTATGTTGACGTGTATTGCCAAGTACGGATCGCAACCTCATACGAAGCGTGCCGTGCGCTGGCGTGCCGTCAGGATTGTGAACCAAGTCTGCATAAAAGGGAGCGATTGGGGTGCCCTTGCGGCCGAAACGCAAGTGCTTCTCGGCCAAGGACGATGACCTCGTCGAGATTTTATACTGCACCAAATTCCGCAAAGTGAGTGAAAAGATCCGAGTCGTCTGATAGGTTGTTGAAGCAATTTAAGTGGCCGCTTGGCCGAAGCTCGAGTGTTTCTCTACACAGGAGAATCGCCTCCTCAAGATCCAGCATGGCACCCAGTCGGTCGTATCGAGTCGACAGACGAACTGCAAGATTGTTTAAGGCGTAAGAGCGATCGGGGTGTCCTATCGGCAAGGTAGTCTTGACGGAAGCGTTCGATAGCAGAATCCGATGCTTTTACTCACATCCGAGAACCAGAGATACAGGTACAGTCTGCCTCTGATCGTTGTTTTGGGGGTAGGCCAGCAAACGGATTTGTTACCGAGGGGTCCAGACATAAAGGGGATTAGTGTTCAGCCACCTCGTGACAAGGTCGGATCTGCGCTCTTTCGCCCACAGTCGGGCAGAATGTCTGGACTCTGGAGAGTTTTTTCGGCCGCTGCGACTGTCAAGAGAACGAGTAAAACGCCTGTTGCGGGTCGCTGAACATTGTGCCTATCCCTCCGTTGGTACTTCACATCTTCTTCCATAGCCGTGACATCACGCACTCTTCAGTCATCGTTTGAGTCGGCAAGACTGTTGGCGCACTGGTAGCAAAAATTCGGATCCGCCCATGTCCAGGAAGCCTTCTTTCATCCATCGAGGTGACGATCGGTCACCCGAGCCACCCCAGTGATGAAACGCACCTGCGCGTTCAAGTTACATGGTCGGATTTTCTCGTAGCAACGACGAGAGCACACACCTTCGCCGCGATGTCTACGTCACCGTCACGGTTCTGTTCAATCCTGTGTTTCGTCAACCCACCTCACTCTCGGATACTCCTCGGCACAAGATGTAGATGTGAGAGGTTACTGCATCCGACTCGGAGTGTTCGCGTTGTACTTTGACAGGCCTCAAGTTACAATTTGAAGAACGACCGAGCACGATGCTCTGTGCATACGGGTTGGTGAACGCGGGTGGAGTCCGACACGGCTTATCACGGAGCGACGATTCGGAACCAAGGTATCGTAATACCAACCCAGGCGTGACGCGTGATAGCCGGACTCTGTGTGACATCGTGTGACCTCTTCCCGGACCCGTGGGACGTGGCAACCGTCGTCTAGCCTAGGCCAATTACGACTCGCTCGTTGAGATCAACTTGAAGACGATCCCAAACAGCCAAGGCCTTAGCCATATGGCTCGCGGGTCCAGTGGGATGAACGCGACACCACATCGAGCGGTTCACTGCCCAGGCCTTCATCGACGTGTTCCCACAGTGTTATCAAAAATTCGACCCGATTCCGGCACCATCGTGATACTGATTTCCAGGTTGCACTGTGCGTGATGGCGAAAAGGCTGCGCCATCACTGGGAAACAAGTTTTCGTCGCAGCATCTCGGCGAGGCTCGCGTTGCCAGAACCTGCCGTGGAGTTGCCAGTATGTCTCTCGGACGCTGGGCGACAGGTATGTCGATCTGACGCGCAACTGAGACCCGCACTGCTCACCCCCGTATGGCAACACAGAAGCCGTCCAGTTCCCCCAGTTCCCTTGGGATCCTCTCACAGCGCCCCGCTTCGGGTTCTCTCCATCATAAATATATACCACGGCGATGCAAGCTCCCCAGTATTCCCACTGCTCCCCGCCCTTTTGCTATGTCTTCTTTATCGTTGTTATAATTGGGCTGGTCTCTGTTATATCCCCCTTCTCCCTCCCCGTGCGCAGCAGTTGTCGTCGTTGCGTGGCTATCCTCGGTTTCTTTCACCATGTTGACGCGTATACTCGGGCTTGGATGGTTCGTGCTGGTCTTTCTTTCAATCGAGGTGTTCGGTGTACCTCAGCCTGCAGTGGGACCGGCTGCTGTACAGTCTATTGGTCTCAAGCGACGCGCGCGACATGTGCGCAATGACACCGAATGGGCCGCATGGGCCAAGAATCACCGCGATGCGGTCATTGCCAAGTACGGATTGCAATCGAATACGAAGCGGGGGACGGGCGAAAATTTGTAGGTGTTCGTTCGCTCAGGTTCGGTGTGGCACATTCGCTGACGTGCCCTCAGGATCGTAGATCAAGGATACGATTCCAGGTGAGACGATTTGGGGAAGTGTAGGCTCATCTCACCTCACATTTTTAGTTACTATGGTTCGTTGGCTATCGGTACACCGTTGAATGCTTTCGACGTCATCTTGGACACTGGTTCTTCGTACGTCGTTTCAGAAATGTCAAGCGCACCGGGTCACTTAACAATCCACTCCAGGGACCTCTGGGTCGCGTCCACGAGTTGCCAGTCTTCGTGTGCGGGAACCGAAAACTTTGATTCCACGAGGTCCTCGACGTTCAAGAGTCTCAACCGAGACTTCGATGTCACTTATGGCAGCGGTAGCGCGATGGGCACACTCGTGGAAGATGTCGTGCAGATGGCGGGATTCACCGTGGCCAGCCAGCACTTTGGTATGTCGTCGTGCTCGTACCAGGATCGTGCCTGTGAACCATTGCTTTCCAGGCTCTGTCATCGCGACGTCGTCGAACTTTATACAGAGTCCAGTGACGGGCCTGATTGGACTTGCGTGGCAATCACTGTCGTCTTCCGGCGCTATGCCGTTTTGGCAGTCGCTTGCTAGCGGTGGTTCTTGGGATTCGCCGCTGATGGCTTTCCATCTCACTCGGTACGTTGGAGCGCTGCGTCTGACATATCGTGACTGAGGTTCTCGCATCTCAGTTACCTCAATGATAGCTATGCTGCCGCATTGGAGCCCGGAGGGTCGTTTACTATGGGTTGGTGATTTGGTCTTTCGGGAACGTACATTCAGCTTACCTTTGACGCAAGGTTATGTGAATAAAAGTCTGTACACGGGCGAGATCGACTACCAAAGCATGCCAAGCGGCGTTTCGCCCTCGTTCTGGTTTCAAGAGATTACGTGTGAGTCGAACTAGATGCATTCCTCGCGGGTCGCCTCTTACATTCCTGATTGGGCAGCCCTGACTGTGCAAGGGCAGTCGGTGTCTCTATCAAACGGATCTTACGCGGCAATTGACACTGGTACCACACTCGTTGCTGGCCCTGCTGCGGGCGTAGCAGCTATTTATGCTCAAATACCTGGTTCGTCTCCTGGGAGTGGACAATGGGAAGGGTTTTATAGTTACCGTGAGTCCGATTTTGGTCCGCAGCGATGACGCAATTGATTATCGTTGTAGCATGCACCCACGAGGTCAATGTGGAGATATCGTTTGGTGGACCTAGCTGGTCGATCAGTCCTGCGGACTTTCAGTTCCAGCCGGTCAGCCAGTCGTCTGACTATTGCTACGGTTCATTCTACGCTATCCCTTCGTCATCCAACGTGCCGCAGTGGATCGTTGGCGATACATTCTTGGTGAGCACATGCTGTGCACGAGGTGTGCCTGCCGCGCTGACGTGATGAGTCTTGTCCAGAAAAACGTGTATTCCGTTTTCCGATACAACCCACCTTCGGTCGGATTTGCGGCGCTGTCGGAAACTGCGCTGGCCATGAACGGGGTCAACAATGCAGCCGTTCCGAGTGCGACGCTCGGAGGCAACGTTGCATCGACGACTGCTGTTGGCGGTGCTGCCTCGACGAGAACACGGACTTCTGGTGCTATTGCACTGTTTTTTTCTGTACTGCTCTCCTTTGCGATGCGTTTATGACGAGGGACATACGCTATCTATCTAGTGGTAGACTACTTGAACGGACATGACATAGTAAGCGTGAGACCGGATGACCCGTGCCGGTGCTGTGCCAAGCACTGTTCTGCGCAGTCGCGACATTCCAAATTGCCTGTAAGCCGGATGCTTGGCGACGACTAATAAATGTCATTTCTAGGCTGTCGTGCCTTCAAGTTCAACTTGTCTTTTTCTCCCCAATGATACCCGAACTCGTCTCGGTCCTTCTCTTATGGCTCTCCCTCCAAGCCCATGCCGCACCCACCCCCGACGCGCCTGGTCTGTCAGTACCCCTGCGCGTGCGGTCCCCCACTACCGCTCAGGACCTCACCGAACTCGGTCGTATCGCCAAGAACCAGCGCGATATCCTCATTGCAAAGTACTCGGGTCGACCGAATCGAAAACGTAGCTCGGGATACAACTTGTGCGTGTTCCATCCTCGGACTCGCGCATTGACACTGACGCTGTGCCTCGTGTAGGATCGTTGATCAAGCCTATGATTCTGGGTGCGTGGCGGCGCTACCTTACAGGCAAGTTGGTCCTCTTTGCTGACGCGCGCGAGATAGGTACTATGGCACGCTCGCCATCGGGACGCCTCTCACGTCGTTCGACGTCATTCTCGACACTGGTTCAGCGTGAGTCTCCGCCTCGCCACCGTTTTACTCGGGATTTAACCTGCGCGCACAGGGACCTCTGGGTTACGGGTGACACGTGTGGCTATGCCTGCAGAGACATTCCCATGTTCAGCCCGTCTTCCTCCTCCACGTTCAAAAACCTGACCAGCTCGTTCGACATCGTATATGGGTCCGGCCAAGCCGCTGGCTATCTCGGCCAAGACGTCGTCGAGATGGCAGGGTTCTCAGTCGCGAATCAGGGCTTTGGTACGTGGGCGATGCACGGCTCTGTCGTGGAAGCGTGTCGTTGACGCGTGTGTACAGCCGTGGTAAGCGCGATGACGTCGGGACTGCTTCAGTCACCGGTGTCTGGGCTCTTGGGTTTGGCTTGGCAGACTATCGCCGCGTCGGCACAGACACCGTTTTGGCAAACGCTGGCAAGTAGCGGTGCGATGGATGAGGCGTTGTTTGCAGTTCAACTTCGGAGGTAAGACGTGTGGTTGAGAGGCCTTGTGTCGCATCGCTGACCGAGGTTGCTATAGGTACTCGAACGCCTCGAATCCGACTGTGTTGGAACCTGGAGGACAGCTCACTTTTGGTATGTTTTGATCGATGGAATGCCCAAATAAAGACTGACGAGTGTTTCAGGCTACACGAACAGCAGCTTATACACGGGCGAGATCGACTACATTAACATCCCTGGCAATCCGTCCTACTGGTACCTCACTCTCTCCTGTGAGTCCTCTCTTACGTCAACGCGAACGATGACTAATGGGACAACCAATAGCGTTAACGGTCCAAGGGACCGCTATATCGCTCAGCAGTGGTGCAATTGCTGCCATCGATACCGGTACAACTAACATTGCCGGTCCGTCGGATGCCATCAAAGCCATCTACGCGCAAATCCCCAACTCTTCCCCGGCCACCGGCCAGTGGGTCGGTTACTACCAATACCGTACGTTGGCTTCCACATCTGTAGCACGTCCCCACTCACGCACTTGCTCCACACAGCCTGTGACACTCAGGTGACGGTCACGATGTCATTCGGCAGCAAAAACTGGACGATGAGCGCGGCCGATTTCTCATTCACGTCCACCAGTTCCAACCAATGCATCGGTGCCTTCTTCGACTCGGGGTCGACAACGAGCAACAGTGGGACGCCCGCGTGGATCATTGGGGACGCGTTCCTGGTAAGTCTCCCTCGCGCCCACACACAGTCGATGCTGATGAGGCTGTGGGATGCAGAAAAACGTGTACTCGGTATTCCGGTATAACCCGGCGTCGATCGGGTTCGCTGCGTTGTCGGAGGTCGCGATTGCCCAGAACGGTGTCAACGGGCCTGTCCCTACGCCGACGATCGGGACGGTCGCTGCAGCCGTCACGAATACGGGCGGTGCCGCGCCTCGCGTCCTCGGGCAGGGGGTCGTTCAAGGTGTGGTGGCTGGGCTGCTCGTGACGATGATGTCGTGGGTGTTGTGATCCCTTGGGGACATGGCGGATGGTGTCGCTCAACGCTGACGAGATGCTTATCTTTTCCTTGATTTCATCCACTCATTTACTCTCTGGACTCTTCGCATACTAATTGTCTTATTTATTTCGTACATGACTAACCCTTCTGCATATTCGGAAAACATCCTGTAGCGTATCATCACAACTTGATTCCCAGAGGACGATTATATACACGTATTTTACCATGACTCCAGCGACTGGATGACGACTGTACATTGGGCGATTGTGGTGTGGTATGTACTAGATATACATTCGATGGGGTAATGATGTCCTGCATGTCTATTCGTGAACAAAATCAACGTCCCGTGGATATCGTTTCCAGGATACAAAGAAGAGGACTGATACTTTCCAAACCTATAAATCGTCGAAATCCTCCATGTCAAGGCTGACGCCCCCGAGATCCACCGCGCGCACCACCATCGCAACGTCGACATCGCCCACCTCGGCGCGGGGACGCAGGTCCTCCACCCTGCTTCCGACGACACGCTCCGCCGGGACCTGGGCCTGCTCGTCCAAGAAATCCAAACACGTCCTCAAACACCCCCGGTAACGCACCGGCACCACCCCACCAACGTCCGCCCCCGCGACCCGTCGTACCCATGCAAACCGCTCCGCCGCGTGCTTCACGAACACGCGCCCCCTGTGTGCCGGATGCGGGCACGCCGACGTCCCCGTCCCCGCTCCCTGCGCGCGCGCGTCCTCGCGCGTGAGGGTGTCGACCGAGGCGCGTTTGCGCGGGCGAACGGCGCCTGGGAGGGCGTCTGTGAGTGCGCGACGGACTGTCGGGGGGAGGGACCATTGGTCGGAGAGTGGGAGGGTGTAGTACTCTGCGAGGACGGTGTGTGAGGGGGATGGGGCGAGGAGACGGCGGAGGCAGAGCTCCGTGAGCGGCGGGATGCGTGCGAGGGCGTGTGTAACGGGGGAGAGCATGGGTTTGACGGAGGCGGAGAGGGCTTCTTGGCGGAGAAAGCGGAGGCGGGTGATGGAACGCCGGGACTTGAGCGGGGAACGGGCTTGATCGCGGGTGGGCTCTGGAAGGAACGGGTTTGGGTGGACGAGGAGTTTCTCGATCTTCATGTCGAGCATTTGCCAGGGTAAGAAGCTGAGTTGGTTGTTGGAAATGTTAAGTTCGTGAAGACTCGTCAGGCGACAAATGTCGGGAGGTATGAAAGTGAGCCTGTTTTTCCCTAGACATTTCGCCGGTCAGATGAAGGGTATACAGCATGATGAAACGACATACGGAGACTCAAGACAGTGAGGTTTTTCACCGTAAAGAGTTCAGGTGGGAGCGATGTAATCATGTTAGACATGAGATAGAGCATGGGGACGTGTCGTTCTTTGCCAGAATCTTTGATAGACTGTGTTCGCTCGAAGGAGCGCGCACGAGCGGACTGAATGTCAGGCTCCGTGTTGATACGCGCCATCGTCCGCCCAGAGAAGAGGTTCTGCTCTGAGGACTCGGTCGTGTTAAAAAACCTGGACAGATCAGTAATGGACGGAGGAATAGCCTTGAGATCTTGATTGCTGCTCGGACATGGGAAAACGAACTAGACGCGAGAAGAAAATGTTGGTACCTGAGGTCAATCCGGCCGATACCCGTGTCAAATACCATTTGGAGCGCCTCTTCCCAGATGCGTGCTTCACGGTCGATGTACTTGGAGGTGCGATGGGATGGAGGGCTCACGTTGAGAGAGCTGTTGCCAAGGTAGTCGCTCTCTTGCAGCGAGCGCGAGGCGACTACGCGTCCCAATCCAGCGACACGCGAAAACGTCCCAGGAGGTGTACAAGGCGGTGTGTCTGTCTTTTTCTCATAGCTTGGGGGTCCCTTGGTGGCCTTGGTAGATGCTGCGAAAGGGTGAGCAAAGCTCGTCGGGGGAGGCGGTGGGGTGAGTGAATACGGAACGAGACATGGACTAGACGGAGGCGACGAGTCGACAGGCCCGAGGACGGGCGAGGACGACGGCGAGGCATCGAGTGATGAGGATGGTGATGGTTGATGGTAATAGTTCATGGAAGAGAGCTTGTTGATCCGACTCGACCAAGGTCGTGTGACCGAACAGCCCTGACCAAAAGATGGACGTCGATGGACAGCCACGGTCACATACGATGTTTTTCAGGTACATACTGACTGTCGAGGGTTTTCATTGCACATCAGTAGTAAATTGACGTGCTGCCATCAGTGGAACAATTGCACGCACGGACAGAGGTTCTTTGGCCAATCTCAAGCAAGGAGGGATCACATTGACTCGGAGGTGGTCGAACTTCAAGTTGATCATCAAGTGCTGGAACTTTGCCCACCCTCGCACCCCAAGTGATCATTTGCATGATGGTGCTGGCTCGTAAACCGTCTCATGCATCGTTACGAACAGCTTGGGGCCTCGAGAAGCACTTGGGCTCTGTCCTCAAGGATATCCCTGTCGATCCGTGTCTCTGAGCACTCTTGCAGTCCGTCTTTTCACCCGGTAGGAACAGCTCGGGATGACGCGGCCCTCATCGATTGAGAAGCATTTAGCCTTCGGTCAGAAGGACACCCTGACTCGGGCCGCCCCAACTCCTCGACCAACCTTACAGTTGATCTCTCTACTCGGTGTGGCCAGTCAGGGGTTATGCAAACCTATCCACATCAACCGAGAAGCATGTGGCCTTCGACCTGAAGGACACCCTCATCGTTCCATCTCCCTGAGCAACGTCAGGCTTGCAGCCGATCCGTCCGCTCGATACGAACACGTCGGGCGAACCAAGACCTCAACGAGGCAATTGTCCTCACTTAGCCTCCGATGGTTTAAGGGTATTTCATTCACCTACGTACTGCATGAGTTACGCAAGCGACATCGACTTTGCCTCCGCGCGGTACAAGCGAACGTACCGCAGGCAAGTTTGTAGTGGAATACACCCAAATGAGACTTTTGTTATTAGCAACAGTGCAACCATTGGGCAAACGAAATCAATGCCACGGTAAGGTGTCGCGGTGCAAGCAGGCAGTACTAGTGCTTATTCACTGGCAAGACGACCACAGAACCTACTTTGATCGACCTCACCTTATGTCTTCAAGGGCAGGTCTATGTCTATGGCAGCAACGTGAGCGAATGGACAAGTCAATCGATCAGACGATGTCGACAAGAGCACGGGAGCGTGCAGAGAATGATCATTATGATCAGACTTACGTGATGCAGGTGTCGCGGACCAGGCCGATGACACTAGAGTGATTTGGCGACGAGCTTGCTGAAGTGCATCTTGCGGTTAATCATCAGATTGATGATGGTAGGGTCGAGGATTACACTCATTTAGATCAAAAAAGGCGCCCGGGGCATGAGAAGGTTCTGCGTGCGAGTTGATTCGATAGTTATAAGGAGACACGTGGGTGCAAGCAGGCAACACTGCGCAGTCACCTGGTGTGCTAGTTGACGACCACGCATTCATCACCTCTGGCTGGGTATGTCTTCAAGGGCAGGTCTACGACAGCGAAGTGAGTGAATGGACAAGTCAGTCGATTGGACGATGCTCACAGAAACCGAGAAAGATGATAACGGACATTCGTCACGAAACGGCCAGCAAGCAGAAACACAGACGGTCGAATACGATGTATACAAGGTGACTGATAACCCAATTTCGATGAGCTGACTGCAAAGACTGGTTCCTCTTCACGAAAAGGGAGCCAAACGGATCAAGATCGATTGTGGAGTGCGTTCAGTTGCGGTCCTCGCCGATGGAGAGCATGTCGTGAGCGGTGATTGCGAAGGCAAGATTCGAAAGTGGCGCATTCTAGATGGCACCGAAGTGGGAACGCCAATGGACGCGGGGAGCTAGTAGCATTTGGAGCATTGCGGTGTCACGCAATGGACAGTGGATCGTCAGCGGGACGAGGAATGGCACGGTGACCGTTTGGAATGCGGCGAACGGCGCAAAGACCGAGTTCAAGGCACACTCGGGCCCAGGTGGGTTGCCAGTGGATGCAGTCGACATCTCGTTCGATGGGACGAAAATCGCGACAGGATACCACACTAGCAAGACTGCCTGTGTACTAGTATGGTCACCCTCGACTGGCAAACGACTCCTTCGGTTGAAACACAATGGCTCCGTGGGCGGAGCGAAATTCTCGCCCGACGGATGCTTGCTGGCCACTGTCACGTTGCGTGACCCTGTTCGTGTCTACAACAGTCAGAATGGAGACCTCATCTACAGCGCGCCCATCAATCTCAATGCCGTTTGTGACCAATCCCTTGCCTGGTCAGATGGCCAGCAACTCTTCGTTGTATCCGAAGACACCAACATCCTCTGTCTCGACCCATCCAACAGGACCACGCTCTCAAAATGGCCCATCCACGGAGACATCGAGTGCATGTACATCGCTCTGGAAAAGAGTGTCGCATTGATTGCAATCTCGAACTATCCATCAGTCTCGTTCTGGAGCACCACGACTGGCCAGCAAATTGGGCCTGCCATCCAGTACGACGAGTCTATTTCATCCGTGGCGCTCTCAGACATGAACGACCTTGTCGTCTGTGGAGCGGGCTCAATCACCGTCACCATATCCCCCATCGCCTCTCTCCGCAAAACCGTCCGGGGACTTCGCGACGAACTCGCCGACTCTCAGCGCACAGCCAGGCAACAAAAGGATAGCCTTTGTACGCTTATAAGATCACTTGGAGCAGTACCCCATGAAACCATCCCAGGTCTGCTTATTCACTCCTTTACTCGCCTTCCTCTCACTACGTTTTGTTATTCAGACGAACTGGTAACGAACCAGGCTGAATACGCACAACATCGCCTGCAGCTCTCCGACTCCCAGTGTACGGTCAACCAGGAGGCAGATAGTTTCGACGAATGCATCAACTCGCTTCGGACACGGGACGAGTACTCCAGTGCGTCCATCAAGCCTCGTATGATGTGCTTCACTCACAAACTTGTAGGCAACAGAATTGCATCCCTCGAACAAACTATCCAAGATTTACACGTCCGGCTTGAAAATTCCCGTGTGTCCATACCAACTCCCTTGGCTTGTGTTTCACTCATGAACCTATTCGTCAGAATCCAAAATTGCATCTCTCGAACATGCCACCCAGGATTTGCGTGCCCAACTTGCTCGGGCTCAGGATAAAGCCGAACTATCGACCCGGATCAACTGCGCGCACGAGCAGAGACTCGAATGTGAATCCCTCTATTCTCAAGGTCGGATATACGATGCTGCATGTTCTCTTCTCGAGCTTGAGAATATGTTATCTGACGGGGTAAGAGCCAACATGTCAATTACCGATTGGCTGGACGGTAGGTTTTGACATTCGCGAGTCAGTGTTGCGTATTCAATCTTTGTCGTTAGAGTTTGCGCACCGCTGCGTCACTGCACTTGAGAGGGTTGGAGATGAGGCATCAAATGCCGATGAGCAGGACGAAGCCGTCTCAGCCTACTCTGCCGCACTGTCACTCCATTTCTCAACATCGGTGCTAACAAAGTGGGCCAGGAAGATGCTGGTTCGTGGCCTAGGAAAAGAAGCATTGAACACCGCATCCGAGGTGTGTTCTTTATAATCAGTCGCATTTGGGACTCGGACGGTAACCTACTATTGGTTCAGTTCAAGGTTCCGAGGTTCACAGTATACCGCACTATCTGCGGCATTTTGGAAGATGATGGTCGGCTCACGGAGGCCATCGAATGTTTTCGACAAGCGCAGGATGAGCTTACAGAGGATGCTACCCACGATGAGCGCTCGCAATGGGAACATGGTAAGAACTACCCACGACTGGAGCGGTAATCCGCTAAAGAACCTCTCTAGACTTTCGTGTACGTTTGGCCGAGAAGCTAGAGAAGCTGGGTGACATCGCAAGGGACGCCAAGAAACACGATGAGGCCATAGGACACTATTTAAATGCACTGACACTCAATCCGACGAACTTCAATGATGTTCTCCTCAAGAAAAGCAACGAAGTTTGTATTTTGTTCAACATTTCAAGAGGGCAACGCTGATACATGATCTCAGGTCATTGAGCGCGACCCCTCGTCCTATATAGGGTACGAAGAGAAGCACGCTGCGTTACACGGCATGACCCATTACAGCGAAGCCTACGAGGCATTCAGGACAATGCTTCTAAAGCTCGAACAATCACCCGATCCAGGCCTTCGTGGTAAGTCTTCCCAAAGGTTGCACTGGCTAATACATAATATTGATTAGCTTTGTACAGAACTTCGCCATGGGTATGTCGATGTAACTCCTGAAATACAAAATGCAGTGGAGCAGGCTATCCGCCATCTGCCACGCGTGCTCATCGACACCGATACCGGACTGCTCCATGATAAAGCACAGCAAGCAGCTGCATTCGAGCAACTCGGAGCATTCAATGAACTGCGGTCCTCGATGACTCGGACTACTCAGTTCGACCGGGAACGAATCCGCAAGGAGGTGAAGGATTTCTACTGTTATGTCATGTTTTCGCACAAGTGGCAGTCCCATGAGCCGACATTCCAGGAGGTCGACAACAAGTCGATCTACGACCTCCCGTCTTCACCTGCGTTCAAAAAGCTTCAAAATTTCTGCAAGGTAGTGCAAGCTCTCCGGTTCAAGTGGGCCTGGAGCGATACTTGTTGCGTAAACCAGCTCGACAAGGGCGTCGTGCAAGAATCACTGGTTGCCATGTTCAAGTGGTACCGTGGCTCATCTCTCACTGTCGTCCACCTTCTTGGCGTCCCTTCAGAGTCGCAGGAGATAGGTTGTCTATTGCGGAGCATCTGGAACACGCGGGGATGGACATATCAGGAATATCTCGCCTCCGAGGTCGTCCAATTCTACACCGAGGACTGGAAGCCTTACCTTGGACTGAAAATGTTCAATCACAAACAGTCGCCCGTCATCCTCTCAGAAATGGAACGGGCAATGAACTTTTCGAAGGAAGAGTTGCAGACACTTCGACCGGGGCTGGACAGGGCGCGCGAGAAGCTGTATCTGGCATCGAGGCGTCAAACGGCCCGCGAGGAAGATATGGCTTACTCTTTATTCGGGATCTTCAATGTTGCACTTCCGATCATCTATGGCGAGGGCAATCAGGCTGTCGCTCGCCTCTTGGAGTATATA
>JBBPOD010000824.1:0-13824 GCA_038091255.1 Tylopilus intermedius | reverse complement strand
TTGGCTTTGTGCCGCTCAACTCTCTCGGTGATTGACTTTGCGTCACGCCGAGAACCGCTCTTGGACTCTGCGTCCATCGAGTCGCCCCGTCGCCACCTCGTATCGAGCGACAGTGGGGTTTATGACTCAGTGGAGTGTCCTCATTCCCCCTTCCTCCCTCGATCTCAGGCAACGCAATCCCCGGACGGATGCGGTCAATTTATTCGCTGATATACTCGTAAGTGTCGAATCACATAGCGAGGAGGCTAACGAGATTAAAGTACAGCTACGTATCCAGGTCAGCGGCCAAGGTTGCCCACCCCTGAACCCTGATAGCCTGCTGTTCACGATCCAGCCACTCGTGTTCGTCCGAGTTACGCATGCGCCCGACAGCTCTCGTGTACCTGGCGTAATCCACGCGCCAGATATCCACCCCCGAGCCCAGACGCTGAACCCTCCCCTCTTGATACTCCTTCAGGGACTGCGCGAGTGCTGTTGCGCACACCGAGTACACGACGTCAAGGTTAGTCGAATTATTGACGGGGAACCACCTCCACAACTCAAGGTCGCTTTCGAACAGGTTGACGATGAAACCTGTGAATACCCTCGACGAGAACAGGTGAGCACTACCTGTCTCGCGGAGGAACGCATCGTTGGTTAACAGCGCATGTACCCGATCAGCACGAAATTGCACGGTATCTCCTTGTGAGTGGAGATCCGGTCGCAGAGCGTATGCTTCGTGAACGAAACTCAAACATCGAGTTTTCAGCTTCTCTCGGAGACGGAGCGGCGTTTGAGCCACTGCTCTTTCGATCCTCTCGAGGTTGCTCCTCGATAATTGAGCGACGGACGCGTGCGCTCCACCGATCGATTGCACGGCGACGACGAGGGCGCCATCCACTAGTTCATCCTGTTCCGACTTCCTCCCACCGGGCCGGGCCAGTGACGGGACACCGTTGTGGGTCACAAGTGATCGGTACACTTCGTTTCGCGCGCGGGCGATAATTCCGCGCCACTGGGAATTCAACTCGATCACGTCGGATGTGGATGGGGCAAGTGTGGGCGTGGTGGCCGCATCGGAGATGATGGATGCAGAGGCGGTGAGTGCAAAGGGGGATGGAACGGGTTCAGGTGTGGGGTGTGCAATCTGCCAGCGGGCGGGCGCGGTCAGACTGGGGGTGGATGCAGACTCGGTGAGCGTTGTATGGGCGGTGGGTTCGGACAGGGCAGGGGCAGGTGTAAACTGGGTGGGCACAAATTGCCAATTGGCGTGCACTGACTGATTGGGCGTGGATGCAGAGGCAGTGAGTGCGGCTGGGTCAAGTGTGGATGGGGTGGGTACAGAGAAAGAAGGCATGGAGAGGGCGGGGGTGGGGGCAAATTCTGGTGGCCCGGGACGGTATGCACGAGGTCCGTGGATCAAGGGCGGCTGGCACTGAATACTGACATCTTGTGTCGGGTATAGCGCGAGACCATCGGATCCAGCGTATCCACCCGTGAGGGTCTGCCAGTTAGTGTAGACGGACGTAGGTTGATCTCTGAACAATGACCCGTATAGATCGTTGTCGAAAACTTGGTATTGGAAGTCGGCATCTGGGTCTGGGTCTTGGTTCTGCGAAGGAATGAGGCTTCTACATCAGTATAGAATCTGTACCATGACACACCGTGCGCACTGGAGGCATAGTTGAGTGCTGAGCGCTGAGTGACAGGCGGGGACTCGCTGAGAGAGTTGGGGGTAAACTCGCTGAGGGTTCTCCAGGACGAAATGAGTCAAATATATCTCAGCCTTGTACACAGCATTCGTACGTAGATACATGCCTCGAGCACAGGCCCAGACGTAAATAGCCACAAGTGGTTGGCGATTTAGATAATTTCTGCTTCAGATCGGCTCATTCAGCGGCAGCTGCGATAATCATCACAATCGGATTGAACTCCTGACCAGGATACACGGCATTGCATACGTGATACATGCGGCTTCGAGTACAAAATAATAAATCAAAAAAGGAGGGTTCAGAAGCACTCTACCGCAGCCAGAGATGGTTCGTACGACGAGGGCTCAAAAAATGGATCATCTAAGGGTCCCCCCTCCCCCCTCTCCTCCTCATCGGTGTCTCGATCGCCAGGGTCAACAGAGTCATCGCCTACACCGGGTACAGGATACCCAGGCCGTGATAACATAGATTCACGAACCTGGTTAAGCTGGGCATTTGAAATACTTAGTGCGATAAGGTCATCGGCGTAGGCGGCACGGTAGCATTCTCCATCATCCTCCACATTCTGCAAACCGCGCGATTCCATCACACTCATCACACTATCCAAGTGGGCGCTGCAGATTGTAAGCCCGGCGTCTTGTTCCTCCTTGACAGCATTCAGGTAGTCCCTCAGTCGTTCGACGGTTTCCAACTCTGATAAGGTGAGCCGAAGGCGATTCGTGATGCTTTCCCGTGCTGCTAGTTTGGCTTGGTAAGCCTTCCTGACGACCCTATCAGGCATAGCATCCAGTGCGCCTTGGAAGAGTTTCGTTCCCTGTCGTGTAGAAATAAGCTAAGTAGATGTCAGTATAGAATCGATCGAACCTTGCTAACGTCCTCCAGAGTCATGCCAATGTGAGATGGATGCCCTAGGGACCGTGTCGCAAAGCGAAGTTCGAGGGGAGTAGCCGTTCGTCTGGGATCGTAAGGATGGATGCGATGCACCATCGCTTGCTGTGCGGCGAGTGTGCGGGAACGAACGTGCCTGGTCCAACGAGAAGAGGGTGGGGAAAAGGAGTTGCGGGAGTGTGACGAAGGGGACGAAAGGATGCTGGAAGCTGCATGGGGGGACATGCGTCCGGGCTGTGGACCGGATCCGTTACCCGCAGGGAACTTGGCGCCTGGGAGCCGCGATGGATAGCGAATGTTCCCTTCGGGACTCGGTAGGGAAGACGAATTTGCTGAGGCGCTAAGGGAAGGGGAGAGATGTGGTACAGGGGGGGGGGAGAGTTGCGGGACAGTAGAGGGAGGAGGGGAATCTGGGACAGCTGAGAATGAGTCCATGCCGGTGATATGCGTTGCAACCTATACATATCAAACCTTCGTAGTCGGAGTTCGGAGCTTTAAAGACTTGGAGACGCTCTCTCAACAACCACCGCCTCGAACGCTGTCGCGTCCAGTCCCTCCCTTCCATCCCCGTCCACGCCCCATCAAGACCCCCGTCGCTGCCTTCGACCGCGCCCGCGCTCCTCAAGATCTTTTCCCGATCCGAGTTGGCTTTGTGCCACTCGACTCTCTCGGTGGTTGACTTTGCGTCACGCTGAGAACCGCTCTTGGACTCTGTGTCCATCGAGTCGCCCCGTCGCCACCTCGTATCGAGCGACAGTGGGGTTTAAGACTCAGTGGAGCGCTCTTTCCCCCCGCCATACACGTCGACGTCCTACGCGTCCTGCACCCCGTCCTCACTCCACATCTCACATCATCATGACCACGGCACTCAGTCGTTTCAAGCCTCAAGCCCGACCCTTTTCGCGTGAGTACTTTAACCTTCCCTGTTAAGTGCGATGCTTACATCCCCCCCTCCTTAGCTGACCTGACCTGTTTTGATGCTAGGGCTATAGCGTGTGCTAGCAACGGGCCGATCGTGTACACCTCACCCAACATGATCTTTGTCCCTGAACCCCACACCGAAGAAGAGGAACTTCGTGCCCGGGCAGATGGGCGTTTTGGAACCGCGGATTGCTTCCAATGGCCTCAACTCTACTGCAAAGAATACGAATACGCTGTTTGCATACGTCGACGCGAGTTTCACTCTCATCCCGATCCCCTGGCATGGGCGTGGTACACACCCACCCCCGATGATTTCGACACCCTCCCCAATGCCGCATTCAATGTCGGAAAGTTGAAGCAAGAAAAGGCAGTGGGGGTCGCAACGTTGTCTCACATCGCCTCAACACGATATACCAAGTGGAAGGAGGATCGCGGGGACAAGCAAGATGCCATCGCAAGGATGCTCCAGTCGCTACAGCACACCGTCATGGTGTTGCTTCAACATCCGCTCACTTTCCGCGATCTCGTCGCCTTCGTCGCACAGGCCCAGCGGACATTTCTAGATATCTATGCCTTTTTGGACTACGTGGATACCGTACTTCCTCGCACCTCCTTTCCTACTGTGCCCCATCCCGTCCAGCCAGCCTGGATGGGATGTTTCACTCAAGACACCGCAGTCTGCGACGAGCTCTTTCGTGCAGGGGTCCCTGTATGGCTCATACGCCTCGACTTTACGATTACCGACCAAACAATTATCGAGAAGCCCGTGAGATTTAGCTTTCCCGACCACATCATCCGTGCCATGTACTCCGAGCGTGGCAAATCTGTTCAGCCGTTCGACCTACTCCATCGTGGCAGTGGCGGACCGACCCGACACGCTCACTCGCGTCGGCATTACATTGGTACTACGACTCCCACCTCAGCCTCCTTGTCGACCTCGCCAAGCGCCTCTAATGTTGGCAAGGCGCCCACTCATGCTCAGAAAAAGAAATCTGAGCAGAAGCGGCCTGGATATGAGAAGAAAACGCACAAAAGTAAGTATTGCATACATTCTGGCCTTTCATGGCATGCTAAGTTACATCTAGGTGGTGGATCCGCTGGGCGTAATAAATGGGATGAGCTCCGTGTTCCCGAGATGCCGACGCCACTCCTTGCTTGGGAGACCGCGATGAAGCGAGTGGATAAGGACCCGGCCCGGGTGAAGTCGGGCTTGGTTGATCGGGGTTATCGCGTGCCAGAGCCTGCGCTCCTCATTTCGACTCAAACCCCCGAACGACGTCAGCTGTATCTGACCAATTGGCTTGCTGTTCGTGCATATTGGATCACTCGCCTCGATCACACTCCCCCCTCTCAATTCCCCTCGCCACAACTGTGGAGGGAGTTCCTCAATAGCTTGCCTGCCAAGGGTGAGCTGGAGGCCGCCGGCTCCTCAACTGTGAACGCAAAGAGCTTGTCAAAGTCCCGCAAGCTCGCGGCATACGAAATATTTGGTGAGGAAGCCGCGTGTGTCACACAAGGTTCCCACTGGGCTCCCAAGGAAGAGGTAGATTGGCGAGGCAAGGAGATTACCATAGCATCCCTCATAAATCCCCCGCCTCGTCTGGTCCGAGCCGTACTATGGGAGCTGTACGAGATCGGGTTTCGCTACGAGCTTCTTGCTCTCGATCAGGCCATTGTTCCAGACCTTTGGGCAAGCCATCGTGTTGAGCGGACCTCTTTGCTCTATCGTATGTTCCGGAGCACTGCAGGGCTTGTAATGTGGTCGGAGCCCTTGCCGGAGAAGTCGGGGAACTTGGGGCTGACGGATTCCACTTTCGACAACCAGCAGGTACTGCGAACCTTCTGTCTACTCCTCAATGCATGGCCCGATGTCCCCTCTTCCTTGTACGTGTTTGCAACTTCCACGAGTCTGGACAACGGCCGAAAAGATATAGCAATCCACGATGTGATGTCTCGCGCATGTTTGTTCTACGTACAGACCTTCTTCGACCATTTTGGCAGACCCCCTCTTCTCCCCCACGCCTTCCCCCTCGAATATCACGAATAGATCCCTTGTCATCCCGCGTTCTCTTCCCCTCTTTCCTCTCTTGTAATATGTTCCAGATTGTCTAGAACGATTTATGTGACGCCGTAATCTCACACTTTCCCGTTCAATCCCCATGTTCCTGCTGGCGTTTTCCGGCAGACCAACCGAACCGCGCGTGGAAGCCACGTTCCATCCTCACCCCAACCACTCAGGTGATATAAAAACGATATGTGCCGCTTTCTTTCTCTTTGGTCCTTTCTAACCATGTACCAGTGCGGAGAAGATTGTTGTCGTACCTTCACTTCTCAGAGGGGCCTCACCCAACATCGAACTGCATGTGCAACATATCAGTCAAATCACTCGCGGCGTCTCGCAAGGCTGAGTACCACCTTACAGCTGCCCGAAAAGCGGGCCAGATCACCAACTGAAGTGAGTAACCGCAACGGCGTCCATATTTCAGGACTGGTCGAGCTCACGCGCTACAGCTTGATGACCCACACATCCAACGCCCACGGACCAAATCTCCGAGTGAGGTGAGTAACCGCAACAATAGGGTCAGCTTACATTCGTCAAGCTCATGTACTACAGCATGACGGCCCACACATCCAACGCTCTGCAAATCTTCAGCCTGCGCCGACCGTCAACACCCCCTATGCCCACGCCTTGTCCTCGCGTCAGCCTGCTGTCAGTGTCCCCCATGCACTAGCCTCGTCCTCGTGCGATCGTATGATCAGCGATCCCCAGACCCTCGCCTCATCCTCTCATGAGCCGCTGGGCCTGAGAGTCCGCAAAATGCCACCACGATATCGGGATCAACTTCCCGAACCTCCCGTGTCGGCCCATTCCCCTCCGGCGCCCACTTCTACCGTCCGCCGCGTATTCCTCCATGTGTTCGACTCTTTTCGCACTCAGTTCAACCGCTTCGGAATCGCCCGCGAATATCGGCACAGACCAACTTACGACCCAGAATCGTTTGTCTCCGCGGACGACCTAGCAAGCTCGAAATCTGGCTGGTTGCCGAACCACCTGCCTACCACGCAAGCATGTCAACCGCCTTGGCCGTGGGCGAACATGACCATATGGCGATTAATGACTTGGGTCTTTACTGGCAGCCGTCAGAAGTCCGTTTCCGAGGTGAACAGGCTTGTACACGAGGTTCTTCAGGCCCCTGATTTCCATATCGAAGAACTCCCTGCTGGTTTCGATGCGCGTACTGAGACTCGTCGCTTAGATGAGGCCCAGCCTTCAGAGCGCGCCGACGATCCCTTCAATCGAGACGGTTGGAAACGGAGCTCCGTCGATCTCAACATACCCACCCGGGAGATAAACCACGCAGGGAATGGGAAGACGTTCACCATCGAGGCTTTATATCATCGGCCATTACTCGACGTCATACGTGCTGTGTTTGCTGAAGCGTCATCGAAGTCGTTTCATCTTACCCCTTTCAAGAAGGTATGTCTTGATTAGCGATTTCATTGATTTATTTGACGCTACGCTCCAAGGTCTGGCGGTCGCCGCGCACTGGTGAAGAGCAGCAAGTGTACGATGAGCTCTACACATCGGATGCATGGAACGAAGCCCAGGATGGGATTATGAAGCAAAGAAGATCCGATGATTGCAAGCTAGAGAGGGTTGTAGCGGGTATGATGCTGTGGTCTGATTCTACCCGTTTAGCAGCATTCGGACATGCCTCTGCGTGGCCGATTTATCTCTTCTTCGGGAACCTGTCCAAATATGCACGCGCACAACCCGGAGCAGGGGCATGCCATCCGATCGCGTTCATTCCCCGCGTAAGTTTCCACTGACCTGTGTTCCGTTCCTGAATCTTACCGCTAAAACAGCTTCCTGGAGCCATTTATAAATTTATATCAGATCTATCGAATACAAAAAACAACGCAGAGCTGGTAACCCACTGCAAACGAGAACTCGTGCACGCAGTTTGGAGGATTCTACTTGACGACGACTTTGTTGAAGCTTACAAAAACGGTATAGTTGTCAAGTGCTTTGACGGCGTCACGAGGCGGGTCTATCCTCGAATATTCACATATGCTGCTGATTACCCGGAGAAGTAAGCTACGTTATTTTTTGATGTATTTGCGCAGGCTGACAGATATCTTAGGGTCCTCCTTGCCACGATTCGAGACAAAGGAATCTGCCCATGCCCACGATGTTTGATTCTCAAATCGAATTTCTATCGGGTCGGATTCCTGAGCGACATATCAGCAAGACTATCGCGCGCTCGTGCTCACTTTCAGCAAATGGTCCTCAATGCCCGGCGGGCCATCTACGAGCTCGGAAAGCCCTTGAAGGGCGCGGCAGTGGAACGCATGTTAAAGCCTCATTCACTGGTACCCACTGTGGTAAGTGCTTCGTCGTCTACTCTTCCATGACGCTCATGGACCACACTCAGAACGCCTTTACCGAACGTCTATCGCAACTGGGTTTTAATATTTACCCATCTCTCGTGATTGATATAATGCACGAGTTTGATCTGGGGGTCCTGAAGTCGTGCCTGCAGCACCTATTCAGAATCCTGTACAGGATTGACCCGGCTCGCATCAATACCCTCGATCAAAGGTTTGTCCAGGATGCCGTATGTTCACAAAACTCACACCCTTCATGATAGGTTTAGCGCTGTCCCTCCATTTGGACTGGACACCATTCGCCGCCTCCCAGATAATGTTTCCGACACTAGTCTGCGCCCGGCATGGCACTTTGAGGACGTTCTACAGGTAAGGATTGCTCTATGCTTGCGACTAAATACAGCTAACATCATGTGCAGTGTTCCATGCCTGTTTTCGAGGGGCTATTGCCTCCCGTCCACGACGACGTTGTGCAAACTCTCCTGTTTCGCTTGGCCGAATGGCAAGCGTTGGCGAAATTGAGGCTGCACACGGAGGACACACTCGTTCTCTTGCATCAGGCGCTGCGTCGGCTAGGTGCACAGATGCGAAAGTTCCAACGTATTACGTGCGCTGCATTTCAAGCCAAAGAATTACCTCAAGAAACGGCACGAAGAGTGAGAAGGGAACTTGCCGACTTGCAATCCGGCCATCGGAAGAAGGCTGTGAAATCGGAATCGCTACCGAAGGCGTTCAACATCAACACGTATAAGTTCCATGCGTTGGGGGATTACGAGAAGACCATCCAATTGTTTGGGACCACGGATTCATATACGACTCAAATAGTGAGTGCTCGTCATCGTCTGGGTTCACACTTAATAGTCACTCGGATAATGAACACGTCACATAGGGCGAACAAGCGCACAAGTTGATCAAAGAATTTTATGGATGCTCGAACAAGAAGACAGTAGAGGAACAATTTGCAAAGACAGAGAGGCGACGGACTCATGTCAGACGCCAACTCGACTTGGAAGATGCTGTGCTCGAGGAGCTCGAGGAAGTTGATTCCTCACCTCTGTCGCACCATGCCATGGCCGATATACCAAGGGCGGACAATGTCTTCAGCCTGCCCAAGTTTCTATCGGAGCACCAGGACGATCCGGCAGTCAAGGTAAGTTGCCCGGATGTGATATGGTGCTACCGTACGTTCTGACATTGGAGTAAGCCGGGTTTTATGGTTTGCCTGAGGAATCATCTCCTGTCACGGCTGCTTGGCCTCGACTTTGATGGGGATGAGCGGACGTTCACCTCGGAGCAGCGTAATGAGGTGCGCCTCGTCAACGCTGATGCAGTCGTGGAGTCTAAAATATTACGCATCAACTACACTACCTACGACGTCCGGCGGGACTACGATACGATACGCACGACCCGCGGTGATGTCGTCATGACATACTCAATGGACCATGAGCACCCTTTCTGGTATGCTCAGGTTCTCCGTGCATTTCACATCAAGGTACACTTCTGTCCTGGAGGGGTCAGTCAGTCAAAGCAGAGCATGGAGGTCCTCTGGGTTCGTTGGCTTGGCATTGATAGGGATTACAAATGGGGCTTCAAAGAAGCCCGTCTGCCAAAGGTAGGGTATGTGCCGGATCGCGCTGAACACCTCCCTTTTGGATTCTTAGACCCGTCGCTCGTGATCCGTGGCTGCCATCTCATCCCTGCTTTTTCTGAGGGCCGTACTGACGAGCTTCTGCGGAGTGGTGTGACATTGGCAAGGCAGCCAGCGGAAACAGATGACTGGGCAGCTTTCTATGTCAACATGTAAGTGTACTATTCACTTTGCTCGCATAGATTGACGTTAATGAAAATAGTTTTGCAGACAGAGATATGTTCTCCCGGTTCGCAGGAATAGGAGTGGGTCATTTTACCCCAAATGTTAAAACCCAGAGCTCTGCACTGTCAGTTGAAGACGATGAAGGTGAGGAACCAGAAGACGAGGACATCATAATGCAGGGGCCCGGGCCTGACGAGGATGGGACTGAGGACCTAGACGGAGACCTTGTCGATGGGTCGGAGGCTGGAAATGAGGATGGAGACTCGAATGATGAGGATGACGAGGCTGAAGACGGGGAGGGGGACGATGCTGACACGTGGAGCGAGGCGAGTAATGAACGAATGAGCAATGGAGATGATGGATAGGTGGGCATGGTCAACCGTCGCCTTGAGGCATGTAACTTCTAATGTCTCTCTCACTCCAGACACCGAGCGACTATGACGAGTGCATGTTAGTAATTGTGCTTGTTGTATAGACAAGGTCATGGAGTCAAAGTGAACGGTCGGGATCACAAGTGTGTCATGCGACTGAAAGTAGTGAGACCCTTCAGTGTATTGACTCATATTATTAGTCAAGTTACGAGTGAATGTCGAGATATACCCCTCTGCAGCAATAATGGCTGTATCTGTAGCTATGTCGAAATAACCCCTAGATTGCACATGTTGGGAAACCTTTGTATGGTAGTATAAATATGTTGCGTTTTGCGAGCATACGAGTCATCATGTTGCTTGATGATAAGATATTACCTGCCCTTATAAGCACCCGAGCAAACTGCCCAAAAAATCGACTAATTGGCAATTTGTCATGCGCTTACTGACATTAAAATCCCTTAGAATCTCTAAAAACTCTGCCCAATAAATGGAAAAGTGCGAGGGAGTCCCCAAGATCTATCGGGGACCTGTTGTACCCCCGATGATCATGCTTCGCTAAGAAATTGTGAAGAGTGTCATTGGGCATCCACAGTGACACGAGCGACATGGCCCCGTGCATTCCAAAACCATATGCAATGCCCAGGAATGGGACGACATTGCTGTGATCTAGTCTCCTCCAAATCCCTAGTTCTCGACGGAGCATCTGGAAGTAAACTGCTTAAACGCGTTTTTCCCGTCACAATGAGCCCATTTACCTTGTGAGATTTATTGGTCGCATCCTCTGTCAATGTGAAGCTGAATCGAAAAGCCTTTATCGCAACATGGACCTGCGGCAAGACTAAATAATGGACACCATAGATCCTGAATCACGTCCAAACCTTCTTGGGCACAAATCCACCCCAGTACCAACCTCTATAGACATCACCAAAGCCTCCTCCAGCATAACACTGATCACTGTCTTTGACGATATATTGAGTGAGATCCAGGGGTGGAAATTGAACGCTAACACAGACACAGCATCAGACGCACGTTCTATTGCCCCGAGAAGTCGGGAAATACCTGAGTTTAGAGATCTGACATTGTTCGGGCAGCACGGCAGCTACATAATATCAGGACGAACTTGAAGCTCTGAAAATAAGGAATTTACACTGACATTGGTCACTTGAAGAAGAAGTGTATGACGGTATGCCTGCATTGTCAGGCATGCCTGGCGTTTCCGAATTATGATGGAGATCCTCGTTCGAGTCACCTCGCGTCAGCACAGATTGTTGCCACTCTGTTGGTGGTGCAGGATGCTAAGGCATATTGAGAAAATCGACGTGAATTACTACAAGTAACGTACGTCGAGAAGGGCTTCCCCGGTCTGTGAGAATGCTTAGTTTATGGGCATTACAGCGGAAGCAGTTGTGAACATTACTTACCAGACTCCCCGAAGCCTGCGGATCCAGCTGCTGACGGGGTACCCGTGATAAATATATCTTCATATCATGTCCTGCTAATGCCATGAATTCTCCAGACGGAGAAAAACACAACGAAACCATAAGGGCATTCTGTTTGTATGCTCCGACGGGATTGCCAGAAGTCACATCCCAAAAACGAATCGTAAGATCCCAGGATAAACTTGCAAGCTTCGATCCATCTGGGGAAAGGGAGAGACAAGTTATTCTGTTGGTGTGACCCACCCATGGTTCTCCAATCGGTTCCCCGGTACAGGCGTCAACGCGGTGAATTTCCAATTGGGGCCTGCTTGTCGAAAAGATTGTCCTTCCATCGTGTGACCACGAAATAGCCCAGTCGTCTACGGCACTACCACGAGGACGCACTAGACCCCAAACGTATTTTTCTTTTGCGATGTCGAGCAAATATAGATAGCAAGAAATGACGCATGCAAGCATTAGGTTGCGTTTGTCGGGAGAGAAACGCATCGCGTCCACTTTCCCCCTGAATTTGACGGAATGCTTGACCTCTGCACCCCCGTCCAGGTGGCGAAGAGTAAGCTTCGTGTCGCCAATCGCGACGAGCAGATCATCTGGCGAAATGGCAAGTTTGGAGGATGCGTGCGGGCGATTCCACTCTGCGACTTGGGCGCGCGAATCGACGTTCCAGACTTTGATCGTTTTGTCCCCGCCACTGCTAACGATTCTCGTTCCATCACGGGATACAGCAAGTCTGCCCATCCCAATTCCGGAGTCGTGCCCCGTCCATCTTTCCTCCATCTCCCCATTATCCACATTGTAAATTCCGATGCTTCCGCCAAAGGAGCTAGCGACCAGTCGTTTTCCGCCAGGAAGGTACACGAGGTTAGAGGCATCGGTTTCAGGTCCACCGTCGATGACTAGATGCGGCCGCAGCTTGCCGAACATCACTGACGCGGCATTTGACTCCGAGTCCATGGTTCGCTGATGCGTGTCGGATGTGGGCTGTTGTTCGGATAGGCGTTCACTGAGGTGCGTCCTGAAAAGATGAGGGGGGAAAGCGCTTAATGTGTGGGACCTGGGTCACCACGGCATCATGATATATTTACCACGAGGTACATAACATGCACCTACCGTGCAAGTTAGCGCCCACAACATTCGCTCTCTGGCGTAGTGTCATAGTCCTCATCAGTCGGTTTTCTGCATCAATACACGATCCCCAAAAGCACACTATACCCTCACATGTGTATGTGCCACGAAGACTCCAGCAGCTCAGTGAACCATACGTGGCCATTGCTGCTAAGCGAACGGGCGCACTGAGTATTCGCGTTCCACACCGCTGACGATAGTCGGGTCGGTGAGTCATTATGAATCGGGATTACCATACCTTGGCCACACCGTTGAAAGAGGTTATTACAAGCCCCGAGAACAGTCTCGATCTGTAAGTCGATAACGTGGCATGGTGCTCTCTATCGTGTAGCGTTGTTCAAAATCCACTGAGGGGTCAAAGATTGGTGGTATGTAGTCGAGCTAAGGAATGTTCGCTCACATTTTATGCCTCAATACGGGCCGACCATATGTGTGACATCAAGACTGGGGCTTGGGCCTGGGTGCCAATCTGAGAGTCGCTCGGGGCCGAGAACTAAATTTCATATGTGAGTTGGGGAGATGCGGGACTGTCATTTCGGTGAGTCCGATAGGTTCTGCGTTCGGTTTTCTGGATTTCGCCATTAGCACAGCTTGCCAGTGAATATAGTTAATCACTGCAGACGGTCAGCATCTATGAATTTATTCTAACACGGGATTTGACAGACGATGCTAGTAGAGAAATGACAAGCACGACGGGCAAATAATTGAAGCAAAATAGTATGTTAGTAGCGCCTTTTAATGACTTTCAGTTCTGATTCTAAGTATTCTCTGTCAGAACAGATACTTACCTGCACTTTTGCGATGCAGTGTGCTTTGTCAAGTTTTCGAATCGCGTATACGATTTTTCGCAATTGGGACACTTGAATCGGACACCCGCGTGGGTAGACCGGATATGCCTAGGGACATTCATCCATTGTAAGGCCCTAGAACACCCCACCCATGGACATTTAACGACCCGTTGTGGCGGGTGCCAATGGCCATGCTTGCGAAGGTGCAATCTGATGAACTTCAGTCGGCCATGCACCGGCAACGTGCAATGCGAACCGCCGGCGAGCCCACAGGCAGGTACCGGCACATAAGGAATATCTTTCATAGCCAATTGAAGGCCGGGTGCGTCCTGCGACGCATGGAATGATTGGTGTACGTCGCCTGACGAGGGTGTCAACAGAAGACTCGGATATCGCTGG
>JBBPOD010000823.1:0-13833 GCA_038091255.1 Tylopilus intermedius | reverse complement strand
GAGGTGAGGCTCCCTTTGCGCACTCGGAGGCTGAGTTTACATGAATTTGTGCAGCGAAGACCCGGAGGACGAGTCAACGTTTCCTTTGCCTATTCATTGTTGCTACCTTCGTGGGTTTGTTGTATTCGTGCGGACAATGGTGACGGAACGTATTGAAAGGTAGATGTTGAACTCAATATCCTCTATCTCTGTAACCTCTTCCTGTTACAGCTTCCCAGCCATTACCCCGTATCATCGTGCTAAATTCATACATGTTCCATCGTCATCACCTCAATGCCGATTACGCTTTCTCGAGATGAAATCTAAGCACAGTCCCCGTAATCATGGGAGTGCGCCGCGTGCTGAAGTATCATACCCTGTCTTGGTAGTTTGGGCGCCCAAAACCCTGCTCCATTGTATTAAATGGATGAATGGTCTGGGTCACGGTCGTCCACTGGGTTACATAATCTAACTGTACAGTTCTGATGTAAGATTATTGGGAAATGCCGAGACACTTTGAGCGGCTCGGCGGGTCCCGATGGATATATTACTGTCTTAGAATGCTGCCCCTGACGATTCGAGCTCGGGAGCTCGTCCATTGGACTTGTGGTTCACCACCATCATGCAAGAGGTGGAAACAGAACCGGAGAACCTTGATCCGTGGCTAGACGACGGCAATATCATCCTTGCCGTCCAAGGGAAACACTTTCGCGTTCATCGTAGCATCTTGTGCTTTTACTCCGAAGTTTTCAGAGACATGTTTTCTATCCCGCCTCCTTGTGACGCGGGGGAAGAGATTATGGATGGATGCCCTGTTATCCACCTTCAAGATGCGGTTGCCGACGTGGAAATCATGCTCAAGGCCCTGTATGATCGGAGGTAAAGGGCCGTTCACTGCTTCTGCAGAGGGAGTCTAACTAAGCTTAATTCAAGCTATATATTTTTTCCTGAAACACCCATGCCCATCGCCGTGCTGTCTGCATTCTTGCGCCTGGGTAAAAAATATGTCATACGGCAACTGTTTGAGGAGGCCGAAAGAAGGCTTTCGTTCGGTATGCCCTCACTGGTGCAGGCGTCCGCGGTATCCGCCGCAGGGAACGTTATTCTTTTCCCTCGAGTCAGTGGAACCGACCCATTCAATTTCATGGTTATGAACCTCGCCAACGAAGCTGGACTCCTCTCAATTGCCATCCTGGCCGCATTCTACTGTTGCGTTGCATGCCCTGCCTTATCTATCACCGACGGCTACGACTTTAACGGCATCCGGTGTGTCCTGTCGGCATCTAACAAACGGTACTGTTTTCTCGTCCAGCGCTACCTTGCGGAGGTCGAGAAACAGCTTTTTCAGTGTCTCGCTTATCCGGCATCCGCCTGTGTATACGGTACATCCTCTCAAAGTCCATGCATCCCAGGATTACTTTCCAATCTCCGGTCAATTCAATATCTCCGATGCCCCTTTGTGGCATGGATGACTACGTGGGATGGTGGTCTCTGTTCAATGTGCAGGTCGGAGTTGCGGAGAAAGTATGAAGAGGCAAGGACGAGATTATGGAAGAATCTCCCCGCCAATCTGGGTCTTGGCTGTTGGGAGAACGTCGACAGGGACGCAGAGATCTCGTAGGTATCCGCTTTGGGGTGGCGCATGCGAGCTGGTGAGCGAGCTTGTCGATTTGTTATCTCGGTTCCAGATCCCAAGGACACGAAAGGCTAGTCGACTTGTTGATTGTACATCGTGTAGTGTGATTCGGTTTAGGTTGTGCCTCAAATAAATCTTTGGCGGTGGTCTGGGAGCACAGTGCCGGGGCCTTGCGCATTACTCTCGCTTGCGGTGGTGACCCACTTTGAATATCCTCCTTTACGTAACCTGCACTATCTACTACGCCCATTATGACCACCGAAGTGAGTGGCGAGGAGCCTCCCGTGGCTCAAGAAGCGTCGGGCGAGTCAGATCGCTCAGATCGTCTTGATCCATGGATCGAGGACGGGAACATCGTCCTTGCCGTCGAAGGAAAATATTTTCGCGTTCATCGGAGCATCCTGGGATCTTATTCTGAGGTCTTCAAGGGGATGTTCCAGTCCGTCACCGAGCCCAGCGAAGGAGGAAGCTCGGAGTTCATCGAACAGTGTCCCGTCATACACCTCCATGACGCGGTCACCGATGTCCAGATCATGCTCAAGGCCATGTACGACAGAGGGTAGGTGTCACGCGAGGACATAGACAAGTCGCTGATGTGCTGAGACAGCTACCCCTTTCCGTTCTACGAAAAAGTACCGCTTTCCATCGTCTCCGCGTTCTTACGCCTGGGGGAGAAGTACGACATCGAGCAGTTCATAGGGGAGGCGAAAGCGCGACTGTGCTGTACTTTCGAACCCTCGTTGGGCGTTGCATCCAAGTTCTCGTCGTCCAATTCTCTCCCGTTGTTCAAATGCATCACTGGTGGTGATCCGTACAACTTTCAGGTGATGAACCTCCTGCGCGAGATGGATCTCAAAGCGCCCCTTCCGCTGGCGATGTACCAATGCGTCCTCGCCTGCCCTTTGTCCTCCGTCATCGACGGGTACAAATGCAACGGCTCCGTTCACGCGTTGTCCAGGGTCAACCTCGAATCTTGGATCCTCATGAAAAACACTCTCGAGAATTTCCGCATCCGGCTGGCACAAAGCCTCCGCGTGTCTAGCAGCTGCGTCGTTCAATCGAGTTGCGTGTTGAACGTCCGTCGGCTCTGGTCGGACGACGCCACCGTCGGACAGCCCTTTGGCCCTTGGAGGCACGAGTGGGACAAGTTGTTCTGCGATGCGTGCAGGTCGGATTTGAATTCCTGGCGGAACGCGGCAATCCAAAAGGCGTGGAACCAGATACCGATGGCGTTTGGCTTTGATTCATGGGTAGAGGTAGCGAAAAACGATGACTTTCCTTCGTTGCGGTATTAACCATTGGGAGTGTACGATGTCGTAAGCCTGTTTTCGTACTTGATATAGACCAACGAGAGGAGCTTGTGCACCAAGGGTCACTGGCACGCGTGACCCCTAACCCCAATCCAACGACATACAGCAACCCTACCATGCCTACGCCAGCTCCTACACTGGCGCTCCAGAAGACAGAAGTGGATCGCGCCAACCCATGGAAAGAAGATGGAAACATCGTCCTCACTGCTGAAGGAAAATACTTTCGCGTTCATCGAAGCGTCTTAAGTGCCTACTCCAAGGTCTTCAAGGACATGTTTGACTCCCCTCATGCTGGCGAAGCTGAGACTGAATACATTGAACTCTGTCCGGTCGTGCAGCTCCACGATGCGGGGACTGACGTTCAGATAATGCTGAAAGCCATGTACGACAGAAGGTCAGTACAGCGGCCCATGTCGTATCTCCAAGTGGCTGACGGACCTCACTCAGCTACCCCTTCTCGTCTAACGAGAAAATGCCCCTCTCCGCCGTCTCTGCATTCCTGCACATGGGCGAAAAGTACGACATTCCAACGCTCATGTGGGAGGCAAAAAGGAAACTGCGTTGTGCCTATCCGCCCACGTCCATGGACAGCGCAGGCTACATGACCCGTGCCACGAAACTCTTCCCAGCGATCGGGGCTTGTGACCCGCACAACTTCCGGGTGATGAATCTCTTGGAGGGCATGGGACTCAAAGCCCCTCTCCCGATGGCGATGTACCGATGCATCACCACATGCCCGTTGAAATACATCATCGAAGGTTATGCATGCGACGGCTCATTTCATACACTTTCTCCTGCCAATCTACGGTCGTTTATGTGGATGAAGGACATACTCGAAAGGTATCGAGTGGCGCTTGCCAAAAACCTGTCCACGTCGCCTAGCTGCAGATCAAATTGCGTGAATGACTTGCATTGGCTGTGGTCGGAAGACATCCATGTTACACCGCCCTTGGATGAATGGAAGGTCCAGTGGGACAAGGTGTTTTGTGGGATGTGCGTAACAACTTTAAGAGGAAGGCGCAAGGTGGAAATGGAGAAAGCGTGGAGTGAAATACCTACTGCATTCGGTCTTCGAACTTGGGAGCAGGTGAAGCAGAGTGGCGATTTCCCATCCTTTACAATTAGTGCGGGCTAGGGAGTGGTTTCAGATCCGAAAGTATGAATGCCAGCGCTGGTGGTTGATCGGCTTGGGTGAATGCAGCGATATAGCTCAAGTGGGGGACAAAACACAATGCTTGTAGGTCTTGTTTTCGCGACATATGGCATAGACAGACGCGATGCATGAGAAGATCATATCGAAGCTGAGTACACGAGTGCAAAGGAACTTCTCCACCGGGCTCCCATTACTCTGTGTCGACAACGGTTGTTTGGAGGCCCTGGCGGTCAAAGATCAACAACACATTGCAATGGGTAAGGAGGAATCGCACCTTGAAAGAGGTGACCGTAATGTGACTAGCATATGTGTAGAGCTTCTCTTTTGCGTTCTCCTCGTCATTACGCTTGCCTGAGGGATAGATAAGGAAGCTGAAGGATAACATTTCTACGGCAGATACTCACGCTCCAACTTTACACGTATTCGGTGGGGAACAGTTTTGATGCCTTGTGCCCAGAGAGCCTGGTTAAGTTTGGGGTCGAGGCGAACGTCCTTGGTGCCCATTGATTTCCTAGCAAACTCGACGACACTTTTGACGGCCCATGGGGCACGCTTTTTGAATGAACGGCCGTGCACACGCTTGTGCAAATGGATCGTGTACTCGCGCGTCACGACGTCTTGGAGAGCAGAGCGCTATATGAGATGGTTACGGTCAGTCTTACGCGTCACACCAGGTCATCATATCGACAAACTTTGCCGCCTTTTGTTCTGGCCTGTGGAATATGTGAGGGCGGGAAGAAACGAAGGCGAGGTACATACCATGTCGTGAAGATGTTCGATGTCTTGAGTGGATGATTGGATTGGATAGACTGTAGTCTGCTGCTCGCCGCTTTGGTTGTGTTTGCGATGTGGCGTTGGGTCGAAAACAAGGTTAGTGGCTGGCAGATCACGATACAGTTATTCGGCAATTTCCGATTTCTGTTTTTGGACATACGTTTGGATGATGGTGTGTTCGTTACTTTATCTCGTACTTTGTGATTTCCATAGAGGACAATGCGCACAGCTGGGTGCGCATGCCACGGGTAACATGACGCGCGGATCTCCAAGAATGTGCAGGACACCAGATTGAAGTCCTTTCTTATCGACGAGCGTACGTCATTTCGCAAGGACACACATTTCCTCGGTGCAATGCGTTCCCCAGTCCCTCTTTTACCTGTTTTTTTGTTGCCTCGTCCACTGTTGGAGCTCTCGATGAGCGTCAAGGCCTTCCGAGTATGTTTCTACACTGTGTTTGATTCCTGGGTGACCGCCTTTCAGACTTGCTGCGCCATGCTTGACCAATGCGAATTCCGGAACTTGTGCTCACGGCAAAGGGCTAGCTCACGACTGCAAGGCACGGGTGCTGAACAAAGGCCTCCGCATTTTGGAGACCGCTGCCAGAGCAGGACACCTTTATGCAGGCGGCGGTCGACTTGATAAATTATACAAACAGGTGTCATAACTTGGCCAAAGCCGATTCTTCTACTACGCTTCGTAGGGTGTCACTTTGACAGCCAGTTCCGTGACAGCTACACAGATTATTACTTCCCTAACGCTTTCGTGTCTAGCCGATTTTACTAAAATGGGACTCTGTTAAAGAAACTGGAATATCATTCAATGACCTCGTTCACGATTTGGTATCATGCGCTTTTTTGTAGTGAATACGTACAGAAACCGAGAACTCGACGAATAGCCGGACTCGATTTGCGAGTTTGTTTCGTTCAAACGCCGCGGCGCTAATAGTGTGCGTCAGGTTGAAACTGTCTGATGTTTGTGTTGGTTGCTCTGCACCATCTGCCAGCTCGTTACCCATTCCTCGACTCATTGGTCTGACCTATACTCGGTCGTTACTACTGTCCGAGTGTACACCGCAAACTAGCAAAATTTTCTACTAGCCAGCCCCGATCAAAGAAGACCGCTTTGCTTCCGGTTAACGACTCGATGAATGGCAAGCCACTATGGGCGCAGCTGAGACGAGTACCGACACCCTTGGCATTGCTAGTGGGATTGTTACTTGGGCTGCTCATCGGTCGTTCATTGCCCTCCAGCGTGCGTCTCTGGCCCTAGGCTGATATCGAGCTCTTCCTGACTTTCAACCAGTTTCTTGCCCCGTCATGGACAGACAAGCCTATATACGTTTCACGGTTGTCTGCCCGCAAACAACTCACGTTACCAACTATCGAACAACGACGCCGGGTACTTGAACTTCTCTCCACGCTATCACCCCACCACACCGCAGAATGTACGCGCAATTCCCAACCTCTATATACCCAACAAGTTCGTGAACGCTACAAATCTCTTGTGGGGTTCACGCCTGCTTCCCAGACGCCTTGGTTGTCATCGTTCGACTTTGGTACTTTTGGTGACTCCCAGCACGTCCATCTTACCCCGACAAAAGAACACAAGTACTTCTTCGCCATCAACCTGTACAACTCGTTCGATATCATCCCGGATCTATTCGCAACCCTCTTTCGGGTTTCAGCTATACTTGGGTTCCATAATGTCTTTGTTTCCATATATGAGAATGGGTCGACAGACCAGACCAAGGCGTTGCTTCGAATATTCGATGCACTCACGAAGAGCGTCGGGTTGAGGGTCACGATCCGGACATCAACGAGGACGAGGGGCGCGTTTAACCATCGTATCGAATACCTAGCAGAGGTTCGCAACCAGGCATTCAACCCTCTGTACGAGCTCCGAGACTCGCACAATGAATATTTTGATACCATCGTGTTCATGAACGACATCCTACCTTGTGTGGACGATCTCCTGGAGCTTATCTGGCAAAGCAGGAGGCAAAATGCGGGCATCACCTGCGCTGCTGACTATATGTATCACCAAGAGCTTGTGGGTTCCTTAATCGTTTTGCGGTCATTTGTCTAATTGATAGCTGCCTAGGGCTCGCCTGTTTTCTATGACAACTGGGTGTCCCGTGACATCAATGGCACTGCGTTAGAAAACGCACCTTTCGAGGCCATCTTCCATGATCCCTACTCGTCTGAACGTTTCCAGATGCACCTCCCTGTGCAGGTGCAGGCATGCTGGAATGGTGTTGCAGTCCTGGATCCCGCGCCATTCTATACGCCGCCATACGTCCGTTTCCGTATGGCCAAACTAGTCGAGAATGAATGTTCGGCGTCCGAGTGCAGTCTCATATGTAATGACTACTGGGAGGCCGGATATGGTCGGATACTCATGGTGCCTAGAGTAAAATTGGCATATGACAAGGTACGCATGCCAGAGCTCGCATGATGGGGATTGCTCGCTGAACGCTGGACCACAGAAAGTGTTTGATATCATACATCCTCAAAGACGGAACTTGACTGCCATACGAGGATATGTCCGTCTCGGTGGTCTCCCTGACAACCCCCGTACGGACCCTCAAGACCGGTCATGGTTTGGTCCTCACGACAGACTTTTCACTCCGGAGGAAAGCGGGGATATAGATTTTGTACCTGGGCCTTCGCATGGTGGGCAACTCCTCGTCTTTATTGTGCTTCTCAATGACTGACTGCGACACTAAAGTATGGTGTTGGGGCTGGGATGGAGCAGGTGATCTCGATGGCCCCGATGTGGATCCTATATGGGAGTCGATGCCGAATCGGTCGCAGAGGGTGGAGGCGGTGACGGTGAAGCACCAAAGGTCGACGGATGGACTATGAGTGTTTGTGGTTGGACGCTCTGCTTAGATCTTTGTCTTTTGTCTAGTGTTTACATCTACGGGGTCTCCGGCTGCGATAGCTCACTCCCCCAAGATGACCCAAACCTGAGAAAAATTAGGGGCTTTTGGCACAGCTGGTAGCGCGCATGCTTCGCACGAATGACTGCATGAGGTCGTGGGTTCGACTCCCACAGAGTCCATTTATTTTGTCCGCGAAACATCCATTTTTCTCGAACCGAAGGGTGGGAAGCCACGTATTCGAATTAACCGGCCGTGATTGTCACCGAGGCCGCGTTTGGGCCGACGATTCATTCAATAACCGTTTTATCTCGACGAACCGTCGTAACCCAAAACACGAGGTCTTGGACACATGCAACGACGCTCAGGCCTCGCCAAAGGTCTCGCACGCATCTCCATTCCGCCCCAGCACCGTCTCACTGGAATGGGCTCTGACTCGGCGCGTTCACGATGGCATCGACGTTCCTTTGGCGTACCCAATCGAATATGGGCCCTCCTGGTCGCCTTCGTATCCCTCGTGGTAATATCCCGCCAGGCGCTTTCATATCAACGGCAACCCCAGCAGGTCACCACTGCTGGATTGATTCCGATAAACTATCTTCACTCGGCCAACTATTTTTCGGCCAACGCCTCGGAGGGGATACCGTCGAATAATCCGTTCAACTTTTGTCCCGTGTTTGGACCCAAGGACGAGATTGCAGAAAAATATAGCGCCATCACCCTCGCTCAGACGCGGTTACACCTAGGGAGTGGAGGGAGGATACACCGAGTGATTCATAAGGCGTTGCTGGGCCAGCCAATTACGATGAGTGTCCTGGGTGGTTCGGGTGAGTCTCGCAATGCAATGTCCTTTTTTTCCGGTATTGAGGTATCCCGTCTGACTAGTGTCCGCATGCCACGGCGCGGGCGACGACCCACTATCCCCACGATGCTATCCTTCGATGTTCTTCCGGTGGTGGTTGACCGTGTTTCCACATCCCGCATCTGAGCTCACCAACGGGGCTATGCGGCGGACGAATTCGGGGTACTTTGGGTTTTGCAGTGCGCATCATGTGCCCGAGAACACTGATCTCGTGATACTGGAGTTCGATGTCGACGATACCGCGTAAGTGATGCTGAAACCCTCGCGATTCATTTTTAAACTTTTTTCTAGGGACCCGAAGGGTATGGAATACTTTGAACTTTTAGTTCGCTCGTTGCTCGATCGACCTGACCAACCGGCTGTCGTTATTCTGGGGCATTTTAGCTCACAAATCCATAGCATACATGGTTTCGCTGGACCGGATCATTGGCATAATATTGTGGCGCAGTTTTATGACGTCCCTCATATCAGGTATGTCCCCCTTGTCTCAGCTATCGGAAACCTTAGTTACGTTCCCACAGCGTGAAACCCATTTTATATCCTACGTATATGACGGACCCAGATCTTATTAAGCCGTACTATGCCGACTCGGTTCTCGCCAATTCAGAGGGTCACACGCTCCTGACGGATGTCCTGATCTCTTACTTCCAATCTCAGATTTGTACTGCATGGGCAACGGCTGGCGGCCATTCCTACGATACGATTCCTCTAGTACTCGCACAGGGTCATAGTGGAGATACACATCTTTTCGGCGGCGTGGGTGCGCGGAAAGGTGGTGCACCCCCCGAGCCCCCAAAGGCCGCCGATGACAACGCTGCTCCTGAAAAGAAGCCTGCGCAAGTTCCCGCTGCTGATACACACCCTGTTGCTGTCTATCCCGAGCTGCGTATCCCACCCTCACGCATCAACACACGACCACGGGCGAGCCGACCTTTCGAGGAGCCTGCGCCATACTGTGCTTCTGCCAACGACCTGGTCAACCCAGTACCTCCATCGCTGTTCGCAGGATCAGGATGGCATGCGGCGCACCCTGAGCAGGGTACCTCGCCGTTGCTGACTGCTGGGTATTATTGGCATAGTTGGATGCCGCTCAGCGCGTTGCGCGTGCCGATCAAGGTCGGCGCGGGCGACGTTGGAATCTATTATTTGAAGGAGCCGATCCAAGATATTGGGGAGGGAAGCCAGTTGGAGTGTTGGGTAGACGATAACTTTGGCGGGGCTGTGATTATCGAGAATGCGGGCAACGTCGGCGAGCCAGTGCCTATGTACGTCCTTTTTCTTTCTTTTTTTCTTTTCTCGGGCTCACATAATTTCTTCAATCGTAGGCTCGAGATTATCGATCGTTTTGTGACACGGGGGAGTCACTACGTGGACTGTCTGCTGCTAGGCGAGGAAGGACAGGCAGTGCCTTCGTTCAAGGTTATCGGGGTCTTTGCGACATGACCAGACGTGCTGTGTAGACTCCAACCTCTGTGCTATACATCTCTGAGGGACGCTTGTGACGGATTATAGATTCACTAACTACATGCTTAAAATTATATGGCATCCAGTGGTCTCGACCCAGGGAACTTTAGTCTGGTGGCGTGGAAAACAATGACGTCGCAAGGCGGTGTTGGCAACCGTCAAGCTGTGACCGTCTTACTGCGGGGAGAAGTCGTTCTCTCTCTCTTTTAAACCCTTCACGTCGTTCCCCTCTACCTCATTACTTTTCTTTCTGATACGATGGGCACGAACAACAGGATGCCACCGGGTGGTGAGTTATGCTTGGGCTCAAACAGCGCACGCTAATGAGGTCGTCTGTAGAGGCACCACCCGCCTATCGCTACATGACGAGGGTCTACCGAAGGAGTCTCAGACCCGTCGTCTTTGCAAGTGCGTCACACGGTCTGCTTCATGAGCATATATTTATCGCTTCGCATAGTGTGTATCGTCACGGGCATTTGGGCCCTGGCATGGTAAGCGCCGTCTTATTATTAACAGCCCTGATGGAACCAGATGCTCAATGCTTGATTTCCTTTCAGGACTGTATGTTGTTGACCGTTGCGCTCAAGGTCGTATCTTGCTGACAGGAAATCTCTAGGTGTCATCCTTCAAGCAGCTACAGATCGTCAACGAAGGTAGGTACCGCATTCGTGAATACACGCACTAGCGATACTAGGTTCCGTTTCAGATAGCCTGCCAAAGCTTGCGCCATTGTTGATTGCGCAGGGCGTCATGCTTGCGGTTGCCTGCCTCTTCCAAATATTTGGGGCTGTCGCTTCGGCAGTGGTGCGTTCCAGATCGGCACATCGCGGATGCCGTGTGACTCACGTGTGGCTGTTCAGCAACGTCTCCGCCTGGTCCAGTTGTACGCGCTTCTGTGTGCGATCAGTACACTTCTGGTGATTGGAGTCGGTCTCATGAGGGTCGTCACCCACTTTTTATACAAGGCATGTAGATCTTCGTCCATTTTTCCCCGTTGCTCACCATCAAGGCAGTCTGAATGGATTTTAGAGTGTGCGGCTGTCGTAGCAAATGGATCCAGCCAATGGGTTAGTATCTCGTTCTACATCGTTCGCCATGTCTGATATTCGTCCCCCAGCTCTTTGGGATGTGGGATCTGAGTTCGACGGATAACATTGATCCAGCCGATGCTTCGTCATGTAAGTTTACAATGCTCAGTTTATGCTATTAGCGATGTGACACCTGCTAGACTGCAGCACTCAATGGGGTCGTGATTCTTGGGCGGAGATCCTAGCCGTTGTTGTCGAGATTCGTGAGCAGCATTCTATGTGGATGTGGTGTACCAGAAACTCATCACTATTGAACCAGTCCTTGGGCTGTTTTTCACGGCGCTCTCATTCGGATATTACCGTCAATTACTGGATCCCACTAGCCTCATCAACTCTTCTCGCTTGCCTGCGGACCAGGCGCGCCAGGATGCCTATCCTGCGCACTACAACCCGCCTTATGATGGAACCGCATACATGCCAGTTTATCTGCCCCCACCCGGCGCACCTCCAAGTGATGCGAAGCCCCCGGAATACAAGCGTGGATCGTATGTTGGTGGTGAAGACAAGGACGCGAAGGAGCGCGATCCATTCTCTGACTTCGATGGGCCGAGCGTACCGATGCCGACCCATTGGGTAGAGGACCGGGAGGCTGCGCCACCCAGGCGAGGATGAGTGCAGTCTTTTAATTTTGTTTGTGCTAAGATGTAGTTTACTCGGATGCCCCCCCTGGTTGTAGACAACTCTTGATACTGCTTATGTAATCCATCTGACACGGACAGCTTTTACATGATACGATTCCCTTGTTTTGTTTTTCGTCTAATGTAACTCGGTCTAACGATTTGTTGAAAGATATAATTAAGAACCGAGCTGGACGCAAAAGACCTAGGTACAATGATGACTAACTTCGTCAGTAACAAGTAGATACAATAGATCAAACTTATAGATGAGATGCTGCATAGAAGCTGTTGAATTAGATTTCTTCATTCTTGTTCTTATTCTTTGCTGCCTGGGCTTCGCACTCGGATTTGTGCCTCTTCCAATCTGCTTTCTGGCAGGCTGTTCCGCAGTACGAGACAGCCTTGCACCTGAACCCGGATAGGTACGCACTGGCATTGGAGCTACAAGCGGACGGACTCACCGAGCACAGGCTTTACTGGCACTGCCCCAGTGGAACAGCCGTGCCTCGACGACGGGATCTCGTTTCCCCCGCACCCGCGACGCCCTGAGCTTCTTCAACCCCCTCGTCTCCGGACACCCCGCACACTTGCACCCATACAGATCGGTCGACAACAGGTCCCACCGTCCCGAGACGGTCAGGATCGTCCATCCATGGCGTCGCCGCGTCGCCTCGGGCACGTTGCAGTACTTTTTGAGCAGCGCGTGCCAGTCCGCGGGGGACTGAAACTTGTCTGGTTTCTTGCTGAGACGGCGGTGGAGGAAGTAGAAGATGATCTCGCGATCCGAGAGGTGGCTCGCGCGTTCGAACGGGTCGATGCCGTAGCGCGAGTAGATCTGGTGCATGATGTGGGCAAATATGGGCGTTTCCTGGAGGCCGATGAGATGCGGTGAGGTGGGCTCTGGGGAGATGGGGGACGTACCGCAAAGCTGTCGCCGTCGGCCGACAACTTGTGGATCAGCCCTTGCATGATGCCTAACAGCGTTTCTCGGGTTTGATGTTCCCAAACTTTATCAGGGAGCTTTTCCATGGCCGCCTTACAGACACCGTCCTTGCTGGTACCCTCGGCCTGCCGAACGGTATCATGACAGCTGCTTCAAGGACGTATCACCTGACGTACCCAGTCTTCGATGAACGCTGGCAGGCCACCTGCATGCGAAAACTTGACAAGCACTTGTGGCGTCCAATACACGGGACGCATCGCATCCGTCAACGCGTCGCCCAACCCACGTCGATAGACTGGCGCCGTACTGAGCATGATCAGTCTCTTCATTGCCTTCTCCTGTCGTTCCTTGTCTTTGTCGCTGTGAGCCGGGTTGATCAAGAATGCGACGAGCATGTCGCCAAGGAAAAAACCGAGTTGATACGCTGTCAGGTCGTCGTCTGACGACTGTTGGAGATCAGCCACTCGACAGCGGTCATCGTCGTCCGACTCTGGGTCGGCCTGGACCGCTTCATTGAGAGCTGCCGCCTCAAACCGCCAACAACCAATGTCGATCGGATCGTCGAGGACAAAGTGTTCCAGTTCAGGCGCGTTGGAGAGACACGCGCGGAGCCTGCCGGGGCTGAGCTGCAGGAAGAGACCACATTCGTGGAGTTTGAGGCCGACGTCGTTGATCTGTTGGATGTCGCAAAACTTGAACTCGGCCGTCCTTTTCCGGGTGACGACGGTATCGTAATACACTCGGAGCAGATGGCGTATGCGTCGAAGGAGGGCTGGCAGCTGTGGGGTGACACCTGGTCAGGCGAGCGCGAGGTCGGGACAAGAATGTCCATAGTACCTGTACCACTTCGTCGCGCGAGACCGGACCATGCTTCATGATGATGCTGTAGACCTTTTGGAGAGACTCTGTCAAGCCCGTAGCGATGGGTGGGTCGAGCAAGGACGCGCTCTCTCTGAGTCTTTTCCCGGGTTAACACATTGCCGATCTCTTGTATGGTTGCTCCCAAGACAGCGATGGCGAGGCGTCCCCGGACTTGCTCGCGCACGGAGACGCCTTTCGTGGGACGAGGCCCAGGAGCGTTCCTCTCTCGCCCGTAGCTCTCTATGGCTGCTCTATCATGACG